>CM038676.1:488710348-488849504 GCA_021605205.1 Aegilops longissima | reverse complement strand
TTTATTTTCTATGGCTTGCCGATCATCGGGCAAATCCACCAAAGTCCACACTTTGTTCTCATACATGGATCCCATCTCGCATTTCATGGCCTCAAGCCATTTCATGGAATCTGGCTCATCATCGCTTCATCATAGTTCATAGGTTCACCATGGTCTAGTAACATGACTTCCGTAACAGGATTACTGCATTCACTGGTGTGACCGTATTCGAAGACCTATGAGGTTCTCAGAGTAACTTGATCCAAGTTTCATGATCATCATCATTAGCTTCCTCATTAATTGGTGTAGGAATCATCGAACTGATTTCTGTGATAAACTACTTTCCAATTCAGGAGAAGGTACAATTACCTCATCAATTTCTACTTTCCTCCCACTCACTTCTTTCGAGAGAAACTCCTTCTCTAGAAAGGATCCATTCTTAGAAACGGATATTTTGCCTTCGGATCTGTGATAGAAGGTGTACCCAATAGTTTCCTTTGGGTATCCTATGAAGATGCACTTCTTCGATTTGGGTTCGAGCTTATCAGGTTGAAGCTTTTTCACATAAGCATCGCAACCCCAAACTTTAAAAAACGACAACTTTGGTTTCTTGCCAAAACACAGTTCATAAGGCGTCGTCTCAACGGATTTTGATGGTGCCCTATTTAAAGTGAATGCAGCCGTCTCTAAAGCATAACCCCAAAATGATAGCGGTAAATTAGTAAGAGACATCATAGATCACACCATATCTAATAAAGTACGGTTACCACGTTCGGACACACCATTTCGCTGTGGTGTTCCAGGTGGCGTAAGTTGTAAAACTATTGCACATTGTTTTAAATGAAGACCAAGCTTGTGACTCAAATATTCACCTCCACGATCAGATCGTAGAAACTTTATTTTCTTGTTATGATGATTTTCCACTTCACTATGAAATTCTTTGAACTTTTCGAATGTTTCAGACTTATGCTTCATTAAGTAGATATAACCATATCTTCCCAAATCATCTGTGAAGGTAAGAAAATAACGATACCCGCCACGAGCCTCTACACTCATTGGACCACATACATCGGTATGTATTATTTCCAATAAGTCAGTAGCTCGTTCCATTGTTCCGGAGAATAGAGTTTTAGTCATCTTGCCCATGAGGCACGGTTCGCAAGCACCAAGTGATTCCAAAAGCCCATCAGCATGGAGTTTCTTCATGCGCTTTATACCGATATGACCTAAATGGTAGTGCCACAAATAAGTTGCACTATGATTATCAACTTTGCATCTTTTGGCTTCAATATTATCAATATGTGTATCATCATGATCGAGATTCAACAAAAATAGACCACTCAGCAAGGGTGCATGACCATAAAAGATATTACTCATATAAATAGAACAACCATTATTCTCTAATTTAATGAATAACCGCCTCACATCAAACAAGATCCAGATATAATGTTCATGCTCAACGCCGCACCAAATAACAATTATTTAGGTCTAAAACTAATCCCAAGGTAGATGTAGAGGTAGCGGTCGACAAATGATCACATCGACCTTGGAACCATTTCCAAGCGCATCGTCACCTCGCCCTTAGCCAATCTTCGCTTAATCAGAGCCCCTGCTTCGAAGTTGCAAATATGAGTAACATAACCAAGATCAAATACCCAGCGCTACTATGAGCATTAGTAAGGTACACATCAATAATATGTATATCAAATATACCTTTCACTTTGCCATCCTTCTTATCCGCCAAATACTTGGGGCAGTTCCGCTTCAAAGGACTAGTCCCTTTGCAAGAGAAGCACCTGGCCGTGCTTAGGTCCGCATTTGGGTTTTTGTCTTGAGCAAAGAACTTTCTTGCCGCTCTTCTTGAAGTTCCCCTTCTTCCCTTTGCCCTTTTCTTGAAACTAGTGGCCTTGTTGACCATCAACACTTGATGCTCCTTTTGATTTCTACCGCAACCTTTACCATTGCGAAGAGCTCGGGGATTGCACTACAAAAAAAATACACTTCCGTGATGATACGTGTTTGTCACAAGAGGTCGCTTTTGTCATGCATGTACATCCATGACGCATTTTATGACGTAATCAAGATAGTCATACATGTGTCGTCAGAGAAGTGTTCCATGACATTACCAAAATTATCATCACGAAGTGTCCACTTCCATGACGATAAGTTGCGCCGTCACGTAAGTGCTTTTCGCCAAGGTCGACCGACACGCGGCATCCACCGTAACGGAACGCCGTTAAGCTATCGGGTCGGGTTTTGATCCGATAACCCGCTAATCAGCCCCGACCAATGGGGATTTTCCACGGTAAAATCATCATTATCGGAGGAAACACGTAGGCTCATCGCTGGGACAGATGTCATCCACTCATTGGATGTAGGCGCCTATGATACGTCAATACGTGGCACGCCCAACAGAGGCCCATTCTCGTGAAAAGGCCGCCCGCTTGACTTTGTCAAAAGGTGGCGGCCGCCCATGGAAAGCCCGTTAACGGCCTGCTCACATATAGCCCATTTATAGCCCGCTAACCCAAGGCCCGTTACACCCTATCCAATTAGGCCCAAGAGCGCCATCCGGCCATCCAATATGACTCCAAATTGCCACTTCTCGCCCATGTATGGCCCATGACGCCTTTCGCCCATATGAGGCCCTATGTAACTCTTGGCCTATTAACGCCCGTGGTGAAACCGCCCGCAATAAACAAAGGTATCACTTACACCCATTAACGGGTTCGGAGGAAATCGCCCGAATGAACAAAGGTATCACTTTATACTCATTAAGGGCTCAAGATTTAGTTGGGCTGTTTCAGCCCATGTTATCTTTCGCCTTCTCGAGCCCATTTATTCTGGGCTCATTTCCAACATTCGCTTACTTACGCCCACATCGCTATTTTCTCGCCTAGGGCCAAATTCAGCCTCGTGGTTATAGGCCGCCTGCTTATGGTCCGTTAATACATTGGGCCATTTTCATAGCGCCATCAACACGACTCTATTAATGATGGCCCATTATGGTCGGCCCATGAACGGACGATTCCAACTCTAGCCCGCTTACGGCCATAATGCGGCTCGTTATTGGCCCATGTTTCATTAATCGATCATACGACCGTAGAAGGCCCATTGTTTCTACGGCCCGTAGAAGGCCCATCGCTTTATGGCCCGTAGAAGGCCCATCGCTTTCACGGCCCGTAGGAGGCCCAAAGGTCACTACAAAGAATATTAGCCCATGGTTATTGTGGCTACTACAAGAAATATTAGCCCATGGTTATTGTGGCTACTACAAGAAATATTAGCCCATGGTTATTGTGGCCTAATTTTAAAAATAGGTTATTGCAGCCACTAGCAAACCGCTGAAAAAGAACTGACCGACTACAAGCAAACAAATAAACAAGACAACAAGGAAATAAATAAGCAAGCAACTTATGCTAGGCTATGACGGCTATTACATTATATTACATCCATCTGGCATCAAAGTTCGCCAAAGAAGGTAAATATAGGGAACAAAGCAAAGATATAAACGCCAAGAAGCAAAACAAGTCCGTAACTAAAACCACTTCAAGAGTTCAAGAAACAATATCCTGGTACCCATAATGTCGGGCAAGATGCTTAGCAAGCTTATTAACTTTCTCTTGTTTACGCTTAAATCCTCCAAATATTGTCGTTGCACAAGAAAGTACGATCTGAATTCTCGCAGGACTTCTCACCCTTCGGCTTGTCGCAAAGACAAACCGACCGATGCCTTTCAGCTTGTAGATGAGACCAAGAAGCCGACGTGATTCGTGCAATGAAGTTCAAGAGCTTGTGCCAGCTGTACCGCCAAGAACTCAACACTACATCAACGCATGACTGTGGGGTTTTCACCGCCTACAAGATCGCTTTTTATCACCTTTCTTGGAGACCAACAGGTTGTCTCACTATCTTGAACCTTATCTGCATTACTTTCTACCATTGCATAGTGGGGTGCTCTTCTCCAATATTATGTTTGCATACTACAAGAGAAACAAGGCATACATCACAAGTTTAGCTTGTAGTATACTTAAACTCATTTTTGGTAAACCGTTCAAGAGTAAGGTGGACAGGATAACAGCAGGAAACAAACATATATCTATGTACTATGGTCACCGATTGTCCATATCATTCTAGTTTATGTTCCTAATCAAGATAGAGACACAATTCAACTCATATATTTTTAAGACACAACAAAGATAGTCGTAATATAAGTGTGAGAAACTAAAAAAGATTGGCAGACTTGTAATGTGCATCACATGAGAACATAACTGCTTATACAACTTAAACTGAAATCAACATAGAGCAAGAAGTTAGAACAACAATCCAGCTTAAACAAATAGGTTTAAAACATACCTGTGGCGCCATTGAAGTTTCAATTGGATCCTTCAAGGTATGAGTAAATACACCGATGCAACAAAGAAAGGAGTATGGACCATAGCTACGGAATCGACCGAGAACAGCTTGCTCTTCCGCTTTAAACGTGGAGTTTGGGTTAGCTGTGGTGGTCTTCGTGTTTTGGGCACCGCAAGAGCTTTACAAACTGCTCTTGTGGGGGTACTGTGGTGAACATGGTGCTTTGTCAATTATAAGTGGGTTACTATCCACTGGGTTGCGTTAGATGGGTTGTAGCTGGTTCTCTCGCCTAACGGTGTAAGTGTGCAACTGAAGAGTCTCGATTATGTGGTGGGGCTAGTTTAGGCCAAGACAACCATGGTTCTATCTGCATCGAGGGGTAGCACTGCCTTTTGTGAAGAACATGTTTTTGCTCCCTTAGATACCGCCATCACCCCTCCAATTCAAATGGTCGATAAACAAGAAAAGAAATTGAACGCATGTACATTGTATGATAAAATGATGTGGTAATTCACATATATGTTGTATAACCAAACAGACAAGATGACACAATTTCACATATATGATGCCTAACTAAACAGGATAGCATGACACAGTTTCAGATATATGATGGATAACTTAACATGATATAATGGCATAATTCAACATATGATTTGTACCTAAACAGGATGACATGACAAAACTAAATGATGTCTTTCTAAAATAGGTTGGGATGAAATAATTCACATACATGTTGTCTAAGTATACAGGATGGCATGATATAATTGACATAATTGATTCATATACTAAGCAGCTGGCACTCGCATGTATGATCTCTAAACTAAGCAGATATAATTCAATATTGTGCATATGATGTCTAAACTAAGCAATGCAAGACACCATATGCATCATATGAGAAATATAAACATTGCAACTTAGAGCATACACCTCTGTGTGATATAGGACTGGTCATCTGCTCTCAATCCTCCTCCGAGGAGCTCCTCAGAACCATCGAGATATATGCTTCAACAGTACCATTGCTCGCTCAAGACCTTGTTTTCACTCCGATTTTTCCATAATCGCTCAAATGGCTGATACACATGAAGAGTAGTTCAATATACACATGATTGTCGCATAAATGGAATATGAATGAAAAAAAAGATGGCACGAGATAATTCACATATATGATGCCTGCCCATGGCGTGCATAATTCACATATATGATAACCGGCTGAAAAACATGGCATTGCATAATTCACATATCCGATATAGAAAGCAAATAGGAGGCATTCACACAAAGCATGTCTAATCTAAGCAGATGGCATGGCAATGCAAGACACCATATGCATGATATGAGCAATATAACCCAGCCAAGTTAGAGCATGCACCTCGGGGAATACGACCGTCATCTCTCTCAATCCTCCTCCGAGGAGCTATTCAGAATCAAAGAAGAAATCTGCATCGATGTGTAGCACTCGATCGCTCAGAAGACCTTGTTTTCACCTGATTTTCCCATGACCGACTCAAATGGCTGATGCACAGAGGAGTAGATGAATGTATAAACATTGTTGACAAATGGAATACATTATGGAAAAAATATGGCACGATACAATTCACATATATGATGACCTGCTAAACAGATGGCATTGCATGATTCACGATATGATGCCTACCTAAAGAAGATGGCATTGCATATTTTATATATTTTTCCGTTTTAATATTTGTCTTTTTAGAGATTTCAAATGGACTACCACATACGGATGTATACAGACATATTTTAGAGTGTAGATTCACTCATTTTGTTCCGTATGTAGTAACTTGTTGAAATCTCTAAAAAGACAAATATTTAGGAATGGTGGGAGTATGATATAGAAACCAAACAGGTGGCATTCACACAAAGCAAATCTAAACTAGCTGATGACTGATGTCTACTACACAACCTTCTCCTTGTAGACGTTGTTGGGCCTGCAAGTGCACAGGGTTGTAGGACAGTAGCAAATTTCCCTCAAGTGGATGACCTAAGGTTTATCAATCCGTGGAGGCGAGGATGAAGATGGTCTCTCTCAAGCAACCCCGCAACCAAATAACAAAGAGTCTCTTGTGTCCCCAACACACCCAATACAATGGTAATTGTATAGGTGCACTAGTTCGCGAAGAGATGGTGATACAAGTGCAATATAGATAGTAGATATAGGTTTTGTAAACTGAAAATATAAAATGGCAAGGTAACAAGTGGTAAAAGTGAGCATAAACGGTATTGAAATGATAGGAAACAAGGCCTAGGGTTCATACTTTCACTAGTGCAAGTTCTCTCAACAATAATAACATAGATAGATCATATAACAATCCTCAACATGCAACAAAGAGTCACCCAAAGCCACTAATAGCGGAGAACACACGAGAGATTATGGTAGGGTACGAAACCACCTCAAAGTTATTCTTTCCAATCAATCCGGTGGACTATTCCTATAACTGTCACAAACAGCCCTAGAGTTCGTACTAGAATAACACCTTAAGATACAAATCAATCAAAACCCTAATGTCACCTAGATACTCCATTGTCACCTCAAGTATCCGTGGGCATGATTATACGATATGCATCACACAATCTCAGATTTATCCAACCAACATAAAAGTACTTCAAAGAGTGCCCCAAAGTTTCTACCGGAGAGTCAAGAACATGTGCCAACCCCTATGCATAGGTTCATGGGCGGAACCCGCAAGTTGGTCACCAAAACATACATCAAGTGGCACATGATATCCCATTGTCACCACGGATAAGCACGACAAGACATACATCAAGTGTTCTCATAAAAGACTCAATCCGATAAGATAACTTCAAAAGGGAAATTCAATTCATCACAAGAGAGTAGAGGGGGAGAAGAAACATAAGATCCAACTACAATAGCAAAGCTCGATACATCAAGATCGTGCCATAGAGGGAACACGAGAGAGAACACGAGAGAGAGAGAGAGAGATCAAACACATAGCTATCGTACATACCCTCAGCCCCGAGGGTGAACTACTCCCTCCTCGCCATGGAGAGCGCCGGATGATGAAGATGGCCACTGCTGATGGGTTCCTCCCGCAGGTGCCGAACGGGCTCCCTAGAGGTTTTGGTTGCTACAGAGGCTATGCGCGTAACTCCCGATCTATCTTCTGCTCAAAGTTTTTCGACACGAGGTATATATGGGTGCAGGGGTACGTTCGGAGGAGCTAAGGGGGCCACGAGGCAGGGGCGCGCCTCACCCTTGTGAGCACCTCCTTCTTCCCCGACGCACTCCAATTCCATCGGGTGGCTTTCCTTCCAAAATAACTTCTAGTTGATTTCGCTCTGTTTTGACTCGCTTGATATTCATTTTCCTCAAATATCAAATAGGCAAAAACAAAGAATCTGGCTGGGCCTCCGTTAATAGGTTAGTCCCAAAAGTAATATAAAAGTGGAAAATAAAGCCCAATATTGCCCAAAACAGTAGATAATATAGCATGGAGCAATCAAAATTATAGATACGTTGAGACGATCAAGCATCCCCAAGCTTAATTCTCGTCGCCCTCTAGTAGGTAAATGATAAAATAATAATTTTTGATGTGGAATGCTAGTTGGCATAATTTCAATGTAATTCTTCTTAATTGTGATATGAATATTCAGATCCGAAAGATTCAAGACTAAAGTTCATATTGATAAAAGAAATAGTAATACTACAAGCATACTAATCAAAGTAATCATGTCTTCTCAAAATAGCATGGCAAAAGAAAGTTCATCCCTACAAAATCATATAGTTAGGCTATGCTTCATTTTTGTCACACAAAGATGTTCTCATCATGCACAACCCCGATGACAAGCCAAGCAATTGTTTCATACACTAGTAATCTCAAACTTATAAACCTTCACGCAATACATGAGCGCGAGCCATGGATATAGCACTATGGGTGGAATAGAATATGATGATGGGGGTCATGTGGAGAAGACAAAAAGGAAAAAGTCTCACATTGACGAGGATAATCAACGGGCTATGAAGATGCCCATCAATTGATGTCAACATGAGGAGTAGGGATTGCCATGCAACGGATGCATTAGAGCTATGAATGCTCAACAAAAGAAAACTAGTGAGTGTGCATCCAACTTGCTTGCTCATGAAGACCTAGGGCATTTGAGGAAGTCCATCGTAGGAATATACAAGCCAAGTTCTATAATGAAAAATTCCCACTAGTATAAAAAGACAACTTATGAGACTCACTATATGAAAAACATGGTGCTACTTTGAAGCACAATATATGAGACTCACTACATGAAGAACAAGGTGCTACTTTGAAGCACAAGTGTGGAAAAATAGATAGTAGCATTGCCCTTTTTATTTATTTTCTTTTTTGGGCCTTTCTTTTTTTGGCCTTTCTCTTTTTCTTTTTTTTGATTGGGCAATGCTCTAATAATGATGATCATCACACTTCTATTGATTTACAACTCAATGATTACAACTCGATACTAGAACAAAGTATGACTCTATATGAATGCCTCCGGCGGTGTACCGGGATATGCAATGAATCAAGAGTGACATGTATGAAAGAATTATGAACAGTGGCTTTGCCACAAATACAATGTCAACTACATGATCATGCTAAGCAATATGACAATGATGAATGTGTCATGAAGAACGGTATGGTGGAAAGTTGCATGGCAATATATCTCGGAATGGCTATGGAAATGCCATAATAGGTAGGTATGGTGGCTGTTTTGAGGAAGATATAAGGAGGTTTATGTGAAAGAGCGATCACACACGGGTTTGATGCACCGCAAAGTTTGCACCAACTCTCAATGTGAGAAAGGGCAATGCACGGCATCAAGAGGCTAGCAATGATGGAAGGGTGAGAGTGCGATAATCCATGGACTCAACATTAGTCATAAATAACTCACATACTTATTGCAAAAAGCCATCAAAAACCAAAGCACTACGCCAGATGCTCCTAGGGGGATAGATTGGTAGGAAAGACCATCGCCGTCCCCGACCGCCATTCATAAGGAGGACAATCAAATAACACCTCATGTTTCAAATTTGTTACATAACATTTACCATAATGCATGCTACGGACTTGCAAACTTCAACACAAGTATTTATCAAATTCACAACTACTCAACTAGCATGACTTTGATATTATCACCTCCATATCTCAAAACAATTATCAAGCATCAAACTTCTTAGTATTCAACACACTCATAAGAAAGTTTTTTTACTAGTCTTGAATACCTAGTATATTAGGATTAAGCACATTACCATGCTATTTAAGACTCTCAAAATAATATAAGTGAAGCATGAGAGTTCATCTATTTCTTCAAAATAAAACTACCACCATGCTCTAAAAGATATAAGTGAAGCACTAGAGCAAATGACAAACTACTCCGAAAGATATAAGTGAAGATCAATGAGTAGTCGGATAATTATGCAACTATGTGAAGACTCTCCCATTTAAGAATTTCAGATCTTGATACTTTATTCAAACATCAAGCAAAGCTAAATAAAATAAAATGACGCTCCAAGCAAAACACATATCATGTGGTGAATAAAAATATAGCTCCAAGTAAAGTTACCGATGAACGAAGATTTAAAGAGGGATGCCTTCCGGCATCCCCAAGCTTAGACGCTTGGTTATCCTTGAATATTACCTTGGGGTGCCTTGGGAATCCCCAAGCTTAGGCTCTTTCCACTCCTTATTCCATAGTCCATCGAATCTTTACCCAAAACTTGAAAACTTCACAACACAAAACTTAATGTAAAATCTCGTGAGTCTGCTAGCTTAAAGAAAACAAAACACCACTTCAAGGTACTGTAATGAACTCATTCTTTATTTATATTGGTGTTAAACATACTTTATTCCAACTTCTATGGTTTATAAACTATTTTACTAGCCATAGAGTCATCAAAATAAGCAAACAACACACGAGAAACAGAATCTGTCAAAATGTAACAGCCTCAGTAGTAATCAGAATTAACGCAAACTTATGGAACTCAAAAAATTCTAAAATAAATTGGTGGACCTAAGGAATTTGTCTAGTAATCATATGCAAAAATATCAACTAAATAGCATTCTCCAGTAAAAAGTTCTAGCTAATCTCGTGAGTGCTAAAGTTTCTGTTTTTTACAGCATGATCATAAAGACTTCACCCAAGTCTTCCCAAAGGTTCTACTTGGCACAAACACTAATTAAAACATGAAACCACATCTAAACATAGCTATATGGATTATTTATTCCTAAACAGAACCAAAAAGCAAGAAATTAAAATAAAATTGGGTTGCCTCCCAACAAGCGCTATCGTTTAATGCCCCTAGCTAGGCATCATGATTTCGATGATGCTCACATAAGAGATAAGAATTGAAACATAAAGAGAGCATCATGAAGAATATGACTGGCACATTTAAGTCTAACCCACTTCCTATTCATAGGGATTTTGTGAGCAAACAACTTATGGGAACAATAATCAACTTGCATTGGAAGGTAAAACAAGCATAACTTCAAAACTTTAAGCACATAGAGAGGAAACTTGATATTATTGCAATTCCTACAAGCATATATTCCTCCCTCATAATAATTTTCAGTAGCATCATGAATGAATTCAACAATATAACCAGCACCTAAAGCATTCTTTTCATGATCTACTGTCGGGGAAGCTGATCGTGTCCCACGAACACCTATGGGAACGGGTCCCTTGTGGTTCGGAGGGGAGCGGAGAATGCACAAAGAGCGGATCGAGGAGATGCACACGAGCAGATTTACCCAGCTTCGGATCTCTCCGGAGAGATAACACTCCTACTGCTGCTTGGTTGATTCTATTGTGTTCTTGCTAGGGAGCAATGGGAGCTACAAAACCTAGCCTGAGTGGATGTGGTCTCGTACGGGTCGAATGAACCGAACGAGCCGAACCCTTTCTACGTCGCACATGGGCCTCCTTTTATAGTCTCAAGGGGTCACCATGTGGCAACGCAGATGAGGGCACAAATGTAAAACAGTAGTTGGTACACCAACTTGTACAGGTACAGGATCTATACCTAACTCGACGGCAAGGGACAAGAGTAATAATGCCCGCCCCCGCCGCCTTAACAAAGGCAACAGGACCGCTGGCGCGCCCGCTCGCCACGATGGTAGCTTGTCAACGCCGCTATCGCTGCTCCCCGCTGGCTGCACAGCCCTTCGACACGCTGCAGTTCGAATAGCCCCTGCGGGCACATCGCTACGGATGAGCTGGAGCGAGATGAAGAGAGGTTGCCCGCCGCCAAGCACCTTGCCGAGGCTGAATCTCGTCGCGCCGGGAGCTTGTCGATCACAGCCTTCCCGCAAGCCTCTGCCGGGTCTTGTTTCCTTCGCTCCTTGAGGGCCTTCCCGCAAGCTCCTCTTGCCGGGCCTTGATTACTTTGAATTTTGAATGGCTCCAAAGGAGCCGTGGAGGATCTTGACGGTCACTCAGCCAGCCCCGCCGCTGGGTGAATCGCTGCAGCACGAAGTTCGGGGCACTAGGGTACCCCTACCTAGTACACCGACAGAGCCCCGGCCCGGGCCACACATGGCGCTAAGCTCGCATGGGCTGTGCCCAAAACAGGCACGGGCACGCCGCGTCCGGATTACGCCATTACCGCTTCGTCCCACCACGCCCCCATGAACGGCACGCACCGGACGGGCGCCGGGGAGATCGTGGGCTTTTTAATGGAAAATCGAACGCCCGCCTCTCTCCTTATAAGCAGGGGGAACAGGGCGTAACGCCCACTTGCCATTGCTGTCACATCAAAACCACCGCCGCTTCCTCCTTTCTCTCGAGCCCAAAGAGAGCGACGCCCGCCTCCATTGCCACCGCGCCACTAACGCCGTCGACCTCCTCCCCATGGCTCCGAAGCCGACAAGGGGAAAGGCGGAATCGCCGAGGCGCAGCGACTCACGGCGCCATGGAAGGAGCGGCCCTTCCGATCCCCTCGCTGACAGAAGGAGCTATGGAGCTGTACATTTTTTTCGTCGACGGCGACGCTGGCGCACTCTGCCGCACGTAGAGTGATCTCGCCACATCCGAGAAGGTTTCCATCGGGTACCCTTCTTCGCTTTTTCCATCGCGGGCTCGCCTCGCATCTTTTTCCGAATTCTTTATGGCGTCATGAACACATATGGCCTCCGCCTTGATTTCACCCCCAACGCCGCCCTCACTATGGCAGTTTTACCACCACTCGCGAGAACTTTGTCGGGTCCACCCAAATGTAGCACTTTTCCGCCATTACTTCATGCCCTGCCAGAGAGAGGAGAGCCGCTGTCGGAGGAATTGCATGGATCTCCGTGATCGGCAAGAAGGAAGCATATCTTGACGGAGAGTTGCGCAAAGAAGTGGGAGGAGGAGAGCTGACTGGTGTTGGATCTTAGAGGAGGACCAGAGCCTTTTCACCGCTCTCGCGAAACTCCCATAGTGCGCGGTAACGATTGGAGCAACTTGTGCCGGAGGATGCCAAGTTGAAGATTGCCGTGACTAGGATCTTGCGCCCGTGCATGCCGGGCTTATCAGAGAGAGCAGTTGGCGCGACTTCCTTCGCCGCCGCATTGCACCCTTGCAGAGAGGGGAGGCCTGCTTGGGAGTTCCAAAACGCGGGCGACATCATGAGGCTGCGCCGGGTTTGAACCGAACTTTACCGCTTTGAGCTGGATGGCATGTCATGGAGTTGTTCGCTCGATGCGATCACCCCGAGTGGTTTATGTTGCCGAGGGGGTCGTGCCTTGTGCAACAACTCGTCGCTGACCGCGATCCGCTGATGATGCTGCCAGCGATTCCTATGGAATCGCTCCAACTTGGCAGAGCTCGCCGACGCACGCCGCGTGCAGTTCTTCGACGACTTGGAAGAAGTGCCGATCCGCGTCGACGAGAAGAAGCGGCTCACCCGCGACACCACCGAAAGCAAGAGATGGCGACATCGCCACAAGGTTGGAGGAGGCGGCAGAGGCTGCCGCCACGCGTGTTTGGGTTCACTGCCGAGGAGGCAGAGATACCGAGGCGGCAAGCCTTGTCGATCGAGAGGAGTTCGCCGTGAGGAGGAGCAGGCCGAGCCCGACGCTGAATCGAACGAGCTCGCTGAACGCCTCCTCCGCTGGCCAAGTAGCTTGCCGCAGAGGAGCCCGCGCCCCGCCAAGGAGACGCCCCAAGATCGAGAAGTGGCGGGCGCATACGGGCCAACAGCCGCTGCCGCGACGACGCTTCCACCGCTGCAAGCACTGCTGCCGGAGCGCCCATGCCGCCACAAAGCAACGGGAGCAGGGCCTTCGAGCCACGGCCCCGCGACCGCTAAGCGCCCGAGGGAGTCCACTCTCCATTCGCCGTGACCGAGCGAATTTGACCTCTCCGCCTCACCCGAGGAGGAAGATGAAGAGTAAGATCTTGTCGCCGCTACTTGTAATCTTTCAATTTATCGCTTTATCTTGTATCCGATTTGTTTCACTCAACCTTCTCCTTCTTCGTGACGCCTGCCTCAGAGGGCATCAAAGAGAGCCAAGACTCCAGTGGTGGTCATCGAAGACTAATCTCCCTGTGGCGCATGTGGAGGCACGCCCGAGACTCCCTTGCCGGATCCGCAACCTTCATCAGAGCAGCCCTCAAAGACAGCCCCCAGCAGTAAGTACTTGGTTCATTTCTTACGGTTAGGTGTGCTTGGGTGCTCCTTCATCACCGATATCCGACTTGTTGAATTATGTAGGAGCAGAGCAGCCTCATCAGAGGCCCCGAGGTCACTCCCAAGTTCTCGCCGCCTCAACCACGCCGCCAAGGGAGAAATTCCGCCAAGGAGCGCCTCCAGAAGGGAGGCCTCCGACAAGGAGTCTGACAAGGGCAGCGCCGACGACCCTCCGGTGGTGGAGACCGCGCTGCATCCCATTGCGTAACCTTCTTACTTGAAAATCTTCCTTGGGTTCTTTTCTTCTATTCTTCTTGACATCCGCTGATCGTTTTTTCTTTCTCTCGATTATCGATCCATCTGCCGGAGAGCCGATGGAGACCGAGGTTGCCGGGCGAGGAGGACGCCATGCAACAATGACGACGCCACCAACATAGAAGAGGAGGCCGGCGCCGATGGGTCCGGCTGGCCAGGAGGCCGCCAAGGCTGCCGTGCAGAGGCCGAGGGTCCGTGATCGATCGACGGCCCCGAGGCCGCAGGAGCGCCAGCGCTGCACCGACCGCCGATCCCCGCCACCGATGCCGCACTGACCAAGAGCCCCAGCCCGGCGCTTATCTCAAGGCGAAGGTGTCTTCATCAAGCTTCCATGGGCATCGAGCCTGTGGTGCCGGCCGAGGGGAGACCTTTGACGGGAGCTGTTTCGCCTCCGCTGGGCTGCCTTGGTTAACGCGCCAAGCAGCAAAGAAGGGCGAAGCTCGAGGAGGAGCAGCCGCCAAGAAGTTGCTGCCGCTTACCGCGCTTCCGCCAAGCTAAGCCGGAATCGCGGGAAGCACTCGCCGCGAGGGCGGAGCCGACATGGAGAAGCGCGCAGAAGAGCTCCGCGCGCCAACAAGGAAACTCTCCGGACATAGCAGTAAGCGGAGCAACTTGTCGAGGAGCGCACGACCTTCATCCCGAGAAGGCCGAGGTCGAGGAGCAGCAAAGGCTTGCCGCGCAGAAGCTCACAAGAAGAAGCAGAGTCTGGCGCAGCGAAAGATCAACCTCGATACCACGAGGAAGATCTTGCTGCGAAAGCAATCAATTGGCGGAGCGCCAAGGAGGCAAAGGATGCCGCCGCAGCTACCGAGGCCGCCAAGAAGGAATTGGAGACGAGGGTGGCATACCGAGGCCACCCTCCGTAAGAGCGAGGAGGAGGTCGCCTGGCTGAAACGCGAAGCGCGAGAAGGACGCTACACACTTGGCGCAGCTGCGTGGTCGCTTTTGCCGAGAAGATCAAAGAGCTCGACGCCGCCAACCCAAGGCGGATCTCGAGCTGAAACCGACCACCCCGACGGAGACGCCGGACGCGCCAAGGAGCGGAAACGGGCTCGCCGGAGAAGATCAAGGCCAACGAGGAGCTGTTGGTAAATGCCGCGACCGCCTGTGATACTCTCGTAGATAGCATAATGCATCGGATGTAAGGTCTTGTGGACACCGCCGCCATCCACAATGAGCCGATGGAGCCGGGATGGTGGATCTTGGGTACTCCACCGACGAGAACCTCCAACCCAGCGCCAAGCTCAGCCTGTTCTTCAAGGGCGTGTTGACGGTCTCCCGCCGCCCGGAGGAGATCCCAAAGCAGCTGGCCGACGAGTCGCGCCAAGTTCGCGCCGAGGCTCTTCGAAGGTGCCGATGAAGGTGGCCTTCCGCAATCCAGCGCCGCCTTCGCCAACGCCCTCAAGTCCCTCGCTCCATCTCGCCGACGTTGAAGCACTCAAGGCCCTTGTCGCACTCCATCGGGACAGGTGAGCGGAGTCAAGAGGCTCGATGGCTACCGCTGGACTAGGCCGCTAAGTTTATCTTTTCCTTGTCGCTGCAGATCATGTTTAGTAGGACAATTTATTAGATCATCGCATGTTATTTTGTAATATACTCTATCTTAGGCATCGATCGCAATGTTATTTCCTTTACTTGATTACTTCCCTTGTATGTTTGTGCCTCACGCCTTTAGGGAACTTGTCGGTGCGAGCATCTTTGCCACGAGCGCCGAAAAGCGGAACGTTAGCAGCTCGTCGGCGATGCTGCTCCGCTAAGCAACCTTGTCGCAACTAGTTGCAGCACACTTAAGTTGTTGAGCGGACTCAAAAAAGTAAGGGCTAAGCTAGCCATGAGTTGGTTCCTCCGCCGCATAGGTTTTCCATACAAAGTACTATCGCTCGAGGAAGATAACTTGAAAATTTAAAAACTGATTGCTTAAACTTAGTAACTTAACTTTTCTGTTGCTTGCTTCCCGGCAAGGCGATACTTCCTCGAGCTTACACTTGGTGGCCCACACCATTATCTTCTCCTTCCCTGTTAACTTGTGGGTGGATGAACCTTCTCTTTTTGAGAAGAAAGAAGAGAAAACAGTTATGGAGCCTAGTGGCTCGTTATTGCTTATCGGGTGTGGTGCTGCACAAAATGTCAAATAATACATGCAAAATAATGATGAAAGCATGAAATTGACAAATTGTGCGCAACACATAAGCTTTATCGATGCACGGGTCTCGCGCGCCGACTTTGTACAAAGGATTACATGCAACAATGGGCAAGACTTGTATTAAAGGGTGGTTGCTGAACGGGTTCCGACAACCGCGCTTTATGGGTAAACTTACGAAGATGCTCTATATTCCAGAGTTGCTCACCGAACGCCATCTTCGGTCTCAAGGCATGACAGCGCCAGCCTAGTGACTCGCTTTCACCCGATAAGGGCCTTCCCACTTCAAGGCCAACTTGTTGGAATTCTTGGCGGATTGAATGCGCCAAGAACAAGGTCGCTTTCCTCAAGCTTCCGCATTAACTTTATGCCATGGAAGCGGGCGCAAAGCTTGTCGGTAACGAGCAGCTCAGACAAAGAGCTCAAGACGATCCTCCTCGAGGAGCAGCGCCATCTTGTCGCAGCTGCTCTTGCTCAAGCTCATCATAAGTTTAGTACTGAGGTGATCCGATACGAAGTTCCGTGGGGAGAACTGCCTCGCCCATAGACTAGAGCAAAAGGTGTCCGCCAAAGGCTCGACGGCGCTATCCTCGACGACCAAAGAACCACCGCAGCTCCTCAATCCAGCTTTCTTCCGCGACTTGCGCAGCCCGTCAAAAGTTCTGGTCTTGAGTCCTCGCAGCACTTTAGCGCTTGTCCTCTCGCTGACCGCTGCTTCTCGGTGAGCAATGTATAAAGCAGATCTTGGCACCAAGATCTTGGACGATCGCATGAAGGTGCGACTCGTGAATTGGGTGCCGTTGTCGGTGATGATCCGTTAGGTATCCCAAAACGGCAAACAATTGACCAAGAACTTGATCGCCGACCGTGCTGCCACCTTCCTCATCGCTTCCACTTCCGCCACTTTGTGAACTTGTCGATCATGCGACGCATAAGTACTCAAAGCCCCGACATACCGAGGGAAAGGGCCGAGGATATCGAGCCCCTGCATCAAAAATGGCCAGGATAAAGGGATCATCCGAGAGCTTGAGCTGGCTGGTGTATCTGCTTTTGAATGGAACTCGCACGCTCACACTTGGTTACTTGTGCCACAGATCCTCGAGGGCTTCGCCGAAGAAACCTTGCCGGAAAGCTTTGTCGGCAGTGTTTGGCGCCAATGTGGTGACCACATATGCCTCCGTATCTCTCGCCAACAGCTTCCGCCCATCTCCCGCAAATACACTTCAATTTCACTCCGCTGAGTCTTCTTTCGCATGTGATGTTGTCAACAAACCGGTACATACTTGACCGCCGGGCCGCTTTTTTCGCTTCTTCTTGCTCTTCGAAGTTCTCCGCTCAAGGAAATGGATAATCATTGCTGTGCTCATGTTGGAGCCAGGGCTCGACAACAAGGACTAAAGGCACATCTGCCGCCTGCGGAACATCAGCTTCCACGGCAAGAACCTCGCAGCTCGCCGAGTTGATGATCCCCGGCAAGCTTGCCGGAGCAAAACTTGTCGGGAACGCTCGCTTCAACGTAAACAAACCCTTAGGTTTGTCTGAGCAGATCGCTCTCCGATATTTGCGCTGATTTTGGGACCTTCTGGCGGCGGCTTCGTGGAGCTCACCGAAAGTAGTCACCGAAACCAACTTCCTCTTCTTGCTTTGTCCAGCTTGATGGCGTTACGGTTGGTTGAGTCAGCTTGAGCACGAAAAATCCCTGGTTCCATTGTGTAACTTGAGGCGGCGACTTTGACAAAGCCATCGCAATATCATTCTCGAGCTCTTGGAACATGTTCCATTTGCAGGCCTTCAAAGTGCTCTTCTAGCTTTCTCACTTCATCAACGAGGCTTCCATCAACGGACTCGATAATCTTTGTTTACTTGGCGGACGACAAGTCGTGAGTCACCCCCGACAATAAGCTTTCGATCCCAAGGTCCACTGCACTTTGAGTCCGCAAGCAAACCTTCATACTCGCAGATTATTTGTTGCTTGCCCTTGGGAAAATGCATTTGAACTATGTACTTGAGGTGCTCTCCGTGGGTGCAGAAGAAGACGCCGCACCGGGCGCCTTTGCAGCGTAGAAGGCACCATCAAAGTACATCAGCCACTCTTTACTTGCTTCCTTGACGGGATGCTCGCTCGTATTTCTTCATCTTATGCTACGCCCATTCTGCTATAAATTCTGCCAATGCTCGCTTTGGATAGTTGAAGTGCTTTCAAACTTGAGGCCAAAGTTGATAGCCCAAAGGCCCACCGACAATCCTGCCTATTGCTTCGGATTTTGCAATATCCTCTTCAGCGGAAAGCGAGTGACAATCTGTTATCTCATGTGCTTGGAAATAATGGCGAGCTTTTGAGGCCATGAGGAGGCCGAAAAGCAATTTTTGCACACCGTAATACCTTGACCTAGCCCCGCAGAAGAGAATCGACAAAGTAGACTGGCGCTGCACCATCCTTTTCGTGATCTTGTCGCAATCCTCGCGCAGATCTGTCCTTGTCGGGACCAGAGCTTGACGGCGAAGCCCCCGCTTGTCGCCGATGCATCTCGCCTCGCTGCCGCTCATCATCCGCTTACCTCTCCGCTACTAACGCAGCACTAACCACTTGATTGGTTGCCGCTACATACAGCAACAACTTCTCTTGTGGCTTAGGTGCGATAAGTATTGGAGTGGAGGACATGTATCTCTTTAAGTCTCGCAAGCAGCCTCCGCTCGGAGTCCATTTCATTGACCTGCTTTTTCAAAATTTTGAAAATGGCAGTATGGCCACTGACCTAGAGATAAACCTCGCCGAGAGCAGCCACGCAACCGCAAGCCTTCTACATCCTTGACGCGCTTTGGCGCTCAATCTGCTCAATGGCCTTGATCTTGTCGGGATTGGCTTCAATTCCCTCCGAGACATAAAGAACCCGAGAAGCTTGCCGAAGGAACTCCAAACACGCACTTCTCGGGTTGAGCTTGAGGTTGATCTTGCGCAGATTTGCAAAGGTCTCATCTAAGTCTTGAACCAGAGTTGCCTTTGTCCTTGCTCTTGACCACTATGTCATCCATGTAAGCTTCTACATTTTGTGTATTTGTGGCTCAAAGGCATCATGGACTACTCTTTATGAACGTTGAACCAGCATTCTTCAAACCGAAAGGCATCCGTATGAAACAAAGATGTGCCACATGGTGTAATGAATGCGGTTTTCTTCATCTTCTTCTCGCCATGAAGATTTGATGATATCCCGAATATGCGCCAAGAAATGAAAGCAAATCACATCCACCGTGGAGTCAACAATCTGGTCTATACGTGGCAAGGGAAATGGGTCTTTGGGACAAGCTTTATTAACATCTCGAAAGTCGATACAGAGTCTCCATTTCCCATTTGCCTTTCAGACAACTACCGGATTGGCCAACCACGGGATGGAGTACCCTCCCACAAGGCCTCGCTGCTTCCAACTTCTTGATCTCTTCTCGCTATGAATTCTGGCGCCCACCGCTCGCTTCTCGACTTTTTGCTTGACGGGCGCGCGATGAGGACAGACAGCTAAGTGGTGCTCAATTACTTTCTCTGAACACCGGGATGTCGATGGTTGCCATGCAAACACATCGACATTCGCCCGCAGGAAAGCAACGAGCTCGCCTTCCTATTTAGGGTCAAGCGTGGCACCGATGGTGAAGGTACCACCAGCGCCGCCCTCCTTGGCGGACACCTTCTGGTCTTGCACTTGCCGGTGGAGCTCGATGAAAGGCCCTCGACGGAGCGCAAAGCACCAAGAGGTGCGCTTGCCGGAGTGGGCATCGAGTTCTTGCCGGGCAAGGTGGTCTTTTTTTCCCCGGAGCTTCAATGCAAGTGATTTGCTATATGTGGCGGCTGCCGATCCCAGAAATCTTGTCGGCATAAATAAGCGATCCTTCTTGTCGCCATGGACAGAAATGATGCTTATCGGGCCGGGCATCTTGAGCAGGTTGTAGGCGAATGAGAGGCTGCCATGAACTTGGCGAAAGTGCCGACGGCCAAGTATTCCATTGTAGGCAATGGGAAATCGGCAACGCCGAATGTGACCTCTCGGCCCTGAATTCAGTTCATCGCCAAATGTTATCGGGCAGGGATCTTCCTTTCGCTTGCTCCTTCCCGGGTTGATTCCTTGAAAGTACCAGCCTCTTCGAGCTCGCCGTCGTGGATCCAAGCTTCTGGAGCACTGCAGAGGAGATCAGATTCAGGCCGGCCCCGCCATCAACCAACATATTTGTGACTTTGAGGTTGCGGATAGTTGGTGAGACCAACATCGGCAAGCACCCGACCGCAGTTATGCGATCAGGGTGGTCCTCAATGTCAAAGATGATGGGCGTGCTGGACCACTTCAGAGGCCTCGCGGACTCTACGGACGGTTCTCGCCAGATTAACCTCACGATCCATTGCTTGAGTTGGCGGTGCGAGGTATGCAGAGAAGCACCATCACAACGCAAAGGACCTCCGCTGCCTTCTCAAACTCCCCGCCTTCAGCTTCGCCGCCTTCCATGTCTTCGCCATCGCCATCTTCGCCTTTCTTCCTTGTCGCGCCGCTGGGAGGTCTGCCTCCTTGCCGTTGCTTGGCCTTGCCGCAAGGCCCTCCCCCCGGTCGGTCTTCTTGTTAGTTGCCGCAGCACCTTCCTGGCCTTCTCCTTGTCTCGCCGCCAGATTCAGTCATTGTTCAACAAGCTGCTCGACTTTCTTGCAGCTTTGGAGGTCGTGGGCCTTGGTGCGTGAATCTTGCAAGATCGCTTGTTGAGCTGTCCGCTTGTCGGCGTCAGCCACAGCTTGGCGGTCGGTGTCGCCGCAACCTCCTTGCCGGAACCACTAGCCTTGGCTTTCTTGGCGGCACCATCCTTGCCGGACTGCTCGACAACCAATACTTTGGCTCTTCTTCTTTCGTTGTTCCACCGCCGCTTTTTCTTTGCCGGGCGGTCCCTCACCGCCGATTCTGCTCCCACATTCTCTCCTCGAGTCTTCTTCCTCCACATACAGGCACACTTGTCGGCCAAGGCATACAACTCATCGACGCCCTGACTTTGCACATCGCCATCTCCTCCTCATCCCGCGGTTCCAAGACGTTTCGATGAAACGCGCTGATCACCGCGCAGGTGGTGGACATCCGGGATGTTGTAGTGCACACGATCAATCTTCGGATAAACTTGCGCAGGGACTCCCTTCCTTCCGGGCAAGGTGAAGGTCACTCTTCTTGGCCATGAGGTTTGTGGCCGCCCGTGAAGGCGCCGACAAACCGATGGCACAAATCTGCCCAAGAAGAAATGGAATCTGTCCGGCAAGTGCATGAGCCAAGATCTCGACATTTGGCTTGAGCACCGAGGGAAGTAGTTGGCGAGGATCTTGTCGCCTCGCCCCCGCAGCCTGCACCGCGATGGTGTAGATGCCGAGGAACTCCGATGGGTGTGTCCTCGCCATCATACTTCTCCGCACATCCGCTTGAAGTTTTTCTTGTCGGGCCATCGACTCGCCGCAGCTCACGGGTGAACGAGGGCAACCTATCACAGACGCAAGTCGCTCGTTCTTCGGGCGCATGCATATCAACAGCGGGCCCGCTGGTCGATTGACGCCGCTTCTTCGGGCGCCGGCGCGGGTTCGAGCGCTTCTTCTTGCCGCTTCAAGAACTTGGCGCTGGTCGCGACGAGCTCGCATGGATCCGACGACGCTGTGGAGTCGCTGCCGAGGTGGATCCGCGAGTCAGCGATCTTGGCCTTCGAAGGGGAGTGCACGGTGGCTGCACCTCGCAGGTCTGCCGCCACTGCTCGTGTTTTGTCGCCGCGCCGCCGCAAGGACGCAGCTTGGTTGCCGCGAACGCCGCCTGGCAAAGCCGATGAGACTGATGGTGGCCTCCATTCGCCGAATTTTGTCGGCCGCTGGAGGGTAGTCTAGAAGCGCTGAGCTCGCCAAGGCTTCCGCTGGAGTGGTGGGTGGCAACGGCAGACGGAGCGGCGACGGATGTGCTCGACTCCAACCAAGTTAGAGGAGCATCATCCCGCCCAAGCGATCGCATTTCACTCGCATTCAAAGATGTCGGGCGGCATGCGGTCTCGAGGGCCTCGGATCCTCCAGCTTGGCCTTGATCTATCGAATGTATGGTGCTGCAAGCACCATGACGCCGCTGCTCCTCGCGCTTCTTGAGAAGGACGCCAGGCGGATTCGACGCCGAAGCTTGCGCCGCTTTGTCCTTGGACCAGCGGTGTCGGGCTCTCTCGACGACGCCTGTTTCCTTCCGCTATTGCCTTTCCCCACCACTCGCCAGCCCGTGGTGGTGGGTTTGACGCGACGGTTTCACGCCGCCAAGACTTCTTCTTCGGTGGCATGTTGGTGAAGACGATGAAGATTGCTACTCGTGTGCACGTCGGATCGGGTTCACACAGCCTCGACGCCCCCCTACCTGGCGCGCCAAAGATGTCGGGGAAGCTGATCGTGTCCCACGAACACCTATGGGACCGGGTCCCTTGTGGTTCGGAGGGGAGCGGAGAATGCACAAAGCGCGGATCGAGGCGATGCACACGAGCAGATTTACCCAGCTTCGGAGCTCTCCGAAGAGATAACACTCCTACTGCTGCTTGGTTGATTCTATTGTGTTCTTGCTAGGGAGCAATGGGAGCTACAAAACCTAGCCTGAGTGGATGTGGTCTCGTACGGGTCGAATGAACCGAACGAGCCGAACCCTTTCTACGTCGCACATGGGCCTCCTTTTATAGTCTCAAGGGGTCACCACAGGTGGCAACGCAGATGAGGGCACAAATGTAAAAACAGTAGTTGGTACACCAACTTGTACAGTGTACAGTGATCTATACCTAACTCTGACGGCAAGGGACAAGAGTAATAAATGCCCGCCCCTGCCGCTCGAATAAAGGCAACAGGACCGCTGGCGCGCCCGCTCACCACGATGGAAGCTTGTCGCCGCTTATCGCTGCTCCTCACTGGCTGCACAGCCCTTCGACACGCAGTGTTCGAATAGCCCTGCATGGCTATCGCTACGGATGAGCTGGAGCAGATGAAGAGAGGTTGTCGCCGCGGCAAGCACCTTGCCGCTGCTGAATCTCTGTCGCGCGGGAGCTTGTCGATCACTCAAGCCTTCCCGACAAGCTCCTCTTGCCGGGTCTTGTTTCTTCGTGCCTTGAGTATTCTTCCCGGCAAGCTCCTCTTGCCGGGCCTTGATTACTTTGTTTTGAATGGCTCCAAAGGAGCCGTGGAGGATCTTGACGGTCACTAGGCCAGCCCTGCCTGCTGGTGTCAGAATCGCCTGCAGCACGAAGTTCGGGGCACTAGGGTACCCCTACTCTAGTACACCGACATCTACTTGCATAGAATATTTACTACTCTCCACATAAGCAAAATTCTTCTCATTCAGAATAGTGGGAGTATCATAAGAGACTTGAACACTAAAAATTGTTTCCACATTAAAAGAGTAATGTTCAGAGAAAGGGTACTCATAATCATGAAAAGTTTTATAAATATAATCATCACTACTCTTTATAGCATAAGTTTTATCACAATAATCATCATAAGTAGCAACTTTGTTCTCATCATAATCGATTGAAACCTCTTCCAAGATAGTGGAATCATTACTAAGTAAAGTCATGACCTCTCCAAATCCACTTTCATAAATATTATAAGATTCAACATCCTCCAAAATAATGGGATCATTACTTCCTAGAGTTGACACTCTTCCAAACCCACTTTCATCAATATAATCATCGTACGTAGGAGGCATGTTATCATCACTATACATTTGCATATCAAAACTTGGGAGGCTAAAAATATAATCTTCATTAAACATAGCGTCCCCAATCTTGGGACAAACATTAATTTCAGCAAATATATATTCAAATATGTCATCCTCATCAAACATAGCTTCCCCAAGCTTGGGTCTTTTCATATCATAAGCATAATTACTCTCATCATTAATAGTATGGATAGCACCAATAGTATAGCAATTATTATATTCTTCCAAGCAAGTGCCAAAAAGATTTTCAAGATCATAAGAAGTATCATTATCTTCCCAATCATAATCATCACACCAAGCAATAGGCATAACGAGATCATCATCAAGTGTATCATCTTCATTTTCATGAGGCACAACAATAATAGGAGCAACTTTATTTGGGAGAGATACCTTTTTACCTATTTTCCTTTTTCTTTTCTTCTTCTTCACCGCATCATGTGTGGGTTCAATCCTCTTTTTGGAGCTCCTTATTAATGAGATTGGTTGAATAGAAAGCTCCTCCTCGTTACCTGATTCATCATAAGAAATAATAGGAGGATATTGGGTAGTCTCTTCCCTTTCATTAGTATTCTAATCATCTTCTATTTGCTTTCTTTTCTTTAGGTAATTGGCAGTATAAGGATTTTCAATGCAATTCTCTGCACAAAACATATAAATCTTTTCTAGATCAATATCAAGGAATTTCTTATGGGCAAATTCTGGAAGGTCCTTGAGTAAACGTTTCAATTCTTCATAACCCAAAAGTAAACTAAGCTCATTGTAATGTGCAAGGGAGATCAAATCATCACAATTTATGGACACGATTCGATCATGAAACAATTTGCATTGGAGATGTAGATGACCACGTTCATTGCAAAGTTCACAAGTACGACAAAGGAAGTTCAAATTTTCAGCACTCACATCTAGCCTTTCTTGCAACCATTTAGTTTCTAAATGCTTATGCCTTTTGCAATAAATATCTTCTCTATTTGGTGTGGTCATGCAAACATGCACTCCACAAAAGTTGACATGCTCATAAGAGATATTTTCATCATAACTAGTGCAATCATCATTAGTACTATGGATATTCAAGGAGTTTATACTAACAACATTGCAATCATGCTCATCATACAAAGATTTAGTGCCGAACATTTTAATGCATTCTTCTTCTAACACTTCGGCATAATTTTCCTTCCCATCATACTCACGAAATATATTAAAAAGGTGAAGCGTATGAGACAAACTTAATTCCATTTTTTTGTAGTTTTCTTTTATAAACTAAACTAGTGCTAAAACAAGAAACAAAAAGATTCGATTGCAAGATCTAAAGATATACCTTCACTTACCTAGCCTCCCGGCAACGGCGCCTTTAAAATAGCTTGATGTCTACTACACAACCTTCTCCTTTTAGACATTGTTGGGCCTGCAAGTGCACAGTGTTTGTAGGACAAGAGCAAATTTCCTCAAGTGGATGACCTAAGGTTTATCAATCCGTGGGAGGCATAGGATGAAGATGGTCTCTCAAGCAACTCGCAACTAAATAACAAAGAGTCTCTTGTGTCCCCAACACACCCAATACAATGGTAATTGTATAGGTGCACTAGTTCAATAAGAGATGGTGATACAAGTGCAATATAGATAGTAGATATAGGTTTTTGTAAACTGAAAATATAAAAACGGCAAGGTAACAAGTGGTAAAAGTGAGCGTAAACGGTATTGAAATGATAGGAAACAAGGCCTAGGGTTCATACTTTCACTAGAGCAAGTTCTCTCAACAATAATAACATAGATAGATCATATAACAATCCCTCAACATGCAACAAAGAGTCACTCCAAAGCCACTAATAGCAGAGAACAAACGTAGAGATTATGGTAGGGTACGAAACCACCTCAAAGTTATTCTTTCCAATCAATCCGGTGGGCTATTCCTATAAGTGTCACAAACAGCCCTAGAGTTCGTACTAGAATAACACCTTAAGATACAAATCAATCAAAACCCTAATGTCACCTAGATACTCCATTGTCACCTCAAGTATCCGTGGGCATGATTATACGATATGCATCACACAATCTCAGATTTATCCAACCAACATAAAAGTACTTCAAAGAGTGCCCCAAAGTTTCTACTGGAGAGTCAAGAACGTGTGCCAACCCCTATGCATAGGTTCATGGGCGGAACCCGCAAGTTGGTCACCAAAACATACATCAAGTGGCACATGATATCCCATTGTCACCACGGATAAGCACGACAAGACATACATCAAGTGTTCTCATAAAAGACTCAATCCGATAAGATAACTTCAAAAGGGAAACTCAATTCATCACAAGAGAGTAGAGGGGGAGAAGAAACATAAGATCCAACTACAATAGCAAAGCTCGGGATACATCAAGATCGTGCCATAGAGGGAACACGAGAGAGAACACGAGAGAGAGAGAGATCAAATACATAGCTACTGGTACATACCCTCAACTCCGAGGGTGAACTACTCCCTCCTCGTCATGGAGAGCGCCGGGATGATGAAGATGGCCACCGGTGATGGGTTCCTCTCCGCAGGTGCCGAACGGGCCCCGAGAGGTTTTGGTGGCTACAGAGGCTTGCGGCGCGTAACTCCCGATCTATCTTCTGTTCTAGAAGTTTTTGATACGTAGGTATATATGGGTGCAGGGGTACGCCGGTGGAGCGAGGGGGCCACAGGCAGGGGCGCGCCCCACCCACGTGAGCACCTCCCTTCTTTCCTGATGTGCACTCCAAGTCCATCGGGTGGCATTCCTTCCAAAAATAACTTCTCCAGCTTGATTTCGCTCCGCTTTGACTTCGCTTGATATTCCTTTTCCTCAAATATCGAAATAGGCAAAAAACAAAGAATGGGCTGGGCCTCCGTTAATAGGTTAGTCCCAAAAGTAATATAAAAGTGGAAAATAAAGCCCAATATTGCCCAAAACAGAGATAATATAGCATGGAGCAATAAAATTATAGATACGCTGAGACGATCAATGACATATAAGATGTATAATGTAAGCAATGCAAGGCGCCATATGCATGATATGACCAACATCAAGATGCTGTGTTAGAGCAAACACCTCGTGGTAAACAGCGTGGTCGGTTCCTTCCGAATTCCATCTCAATGCTTATATTCCTCTCGAATACAACTGAAATGCAGAGAGGGGGGGCACTTACCACCATGGAGCAGCGATGCATGACATTATATTCAAGACGTTAATAGTCTTCTCTTTTTTCTACATGTTCAAGACGATTGTGTACAATATCCGACATGCATGATAAAAAATAGTTAGATTTTGTAAGGCCTAAGGGTGCATGCAAAATCAAGACCGATGGTAGCAAACGAGTGGATGGATCCAAAACTAATGATAGCAGTGTAGATTATAGCTTCAGCTTTAAAAGATAGACAATGGATCATCTATTGTTTGTTGCCCACCCAACATGAACCACATAGAAGACCCCAGATGAACCAGATAGTAGATGACACTATTCGTTCTGTTGGCTCGACATGAGACCCATGGGCAATTCAAAACTCAAGATTGAACGATAAAGTAGCAGGTAATAATAACCGATGTATAACGAAGCAAACACGAAAGGCTGCAAGAACGGGAAGATGATCTAAGGCGGCTAAAGAAAGTCTGCAGGGGGATCTCTATCGCAGTGAACGCTTCGTCGATGGTGCACCTCGTGGGGTGAATGACGGCACGACAAGAGCAGACATAACACACGTAGTTTTTTTTACGCCAATCTGAAAATGAAGTAAATCTATAAGGGCCTTAGAATTGGAGGATTCTATAAACGCAGGACAGGAAAACACAGAATAGGATAGGAATGCACGCAAAACAGAGCATTTGGAAACATAGGATTTCACCAACCCGGTGTTTGGCTCACATGAATTGGAAGAACAGAGGAATGTAGAAACAAAGTGATGCGACGAGTGTACAACCTCTTTGGCATAGCCTTGTGGACCTCAAAGATCATTGGGTTGGGCGTGGAGGATGGTGATGATGTGGTGTGACTGCTTGAGGCGGGAAGAAGATCCGAGGCTCTGAAACGGGCGCCGAGGGTATCGCTCCACTGTGATGGACGGTTCCGTGTTGGAGCAGCTCCGCTAAGGTGTACGACGGCGAGGCGGAAGCATGACAAGACAGATAACGTTAATCTGAAGTGGGACCCTAATATCATCTACAATAGATGATGTAAAATACATCACCAAAAGTGCTAGATGTAAACGATCACCGCGCCATGGCCGCCCGACAGATGCTGTAAGTACTGTTCACTCTAAACTTAATTGAAGAAAATGAACTTCACAAATAAACTAAATTTTATCGTCAAACTGATTGAACTAGTAAATGAGCATTGCAATAGATGTTTAGGGCGCTCGAGCACTAGTAGCGAGAAGCAAGGATCTAAATCAGCAGACGCCGAGCAGGGAACGACTAGCAGAGAGCAAGTCATGCAAGAGCACCATGAAGCGAAAAGCAAAGCAGAACTCCTATAGCTGCCAGAGGTCGGCAACAAAGAAAAGAAGCAGCAAGCGAGAGCAAGAGCAGAGCAGCGGCATGAACGAAGCAGAGCAGTGCAAGAAGCGACCGATAGCAAGAACAGAGCCATAGCGCGAAGCGAGAGCCGAGCAGCTGCAGCTAGTGCTGCTGTGGAAGTCGCCACGAGGAAGCAACTACATGGGGAGAGACGCTGTGGATGATGTGGCGGGCGACGGCGCCGCCAATGGAGACGCCATGTCTGCCAAGACGAGCACCGTAGCCCCGTGAGATCGAATAAACGATAAAATGCAGCGGTGAGTGCAGAACCTCTTGGTGGAGCCGAGTTGGCCTCGGCTTCATCGGAGGAATTGGTGAGGGTGCTGCGGTTCCGGTGGGGCAGGTCAAGACGGCGCCGTGGGGATTGAGGTGGCGCGATAGGCGAGGCGAACGCCGGGCAGCTCCTTGGAGGTGGAGGACGGGCGGCTGATCCGCGGACGACGAGATCGACAATGGATCCTCATCCGGCAAGCGGTGGATGAGGGACGGCGAAGTTGTTATGTGGACGACGAGTCGGGAAGAGTCTCCGTGGGCGGCGGTCGGGAGGCCGACGGAGGAGCGTGGGGTTTCTGGTTTTGGCGGCCTCGGTGTACGAATGGGTGGGGGGGGCGGGGGGGGGAGCCAAGCTTAGGGACGCGCTTGTCCGAAATGTAGGGTAAGTTACCAGCGCATTTCACCGGTTTTGACACCGCGACATGGAGCTTCATTTCCTACCGAGGGGTAGAAGGGGATTTCAAGTGTCTGGGCTGCGGAGCGATTTCGGATGAGGAGGGAGTTCGCTGGCCCAAATTTCGGATAACAAGGCGCGTGGGTTGAAGAAGGGAGTTTCAAAGGTGAGACAAAAGATACTCGAGCTTGAAAATTTCGGATAACAAGATGCGGATTCCTTGTTCGCAGTAACAAACTTAATGTGTAAAAAACAATTCATACAAGACACAAGAGAGTCATGTCCCTTTACTATATTGCTATAGATGCCATTGAAAAACTACAAGAAAAATGTACAAATAATCGGAGAACAAGATTACCCCGCACAAGACAAAATCGATTCGCACTTCCCTCAACAACAACAAAAACAAATCAATTCCCACCAAAGAAAGAGTAATGTCCCTTTTATATGATTACAGATGCCATGATCTCAATTTCAATTTTGAATCCACATTATGTTGAATTCAATATATCATTAGGTGACCTTGCGGTTTATAATTGATGTAGTCATACATTTTGATCTTCCCATCATATATGAACATTTTACTCCACCATGTGAACATATATATTGTCGCTCACCATATGGACTAAATTTGAATCAATTTTCCTTATTTGAATACGATCGTTGTCAAGTTATACAATAATTTAAATATTATCTTGATAACAAAAAGACATGCATATAGCAGTAATCATATTTCACTATGAACTACATGTACCATACACTCTCCAATTCAAATATTTATATCCATTTTATGTTGAATTCAAATCATAGTACATTATTGTAAACCCTGTTTTCATACGTATAATTTTTGGCTGAATTGGGACAAGTTTTGGTATAAGCCTCTTGCAAAGCCGGAGATTCTCTCAACGAGCCTCGTGGTTCCGAGAGGGAACGTGTCACCTTCTCGTATGTAAACGATATACGCTGCCTCCCTGATTTTATTTACAGAGGCAACATAGAACTATATGAGTGCCCTGTTAAATTTTGGAATTATTTCCGGTTCATTTGGCCTTTTATACATTAATTGAGTTTCGGACTTTTAATGTGCATAATCTAAATATGAATTGCATGCACACGCCCCGTGCACCAAAGTGGGTTGAAAATCACATGTGTGTCCTTGGTTGAATTTCTAGGTCCCATGGAAGAAATGAGAATGAAATTCAAACATTTAAGGCCATGATCTGCCGAGAGCATCGAGAAACTTAGATTTTAAATTCATGTAAATCCAAAACTCGGCTGGAAATCATGAAACTTGGCATGGTGTCATGTCATGGCACTAACATGTTGTGGTAAAAATTGGGCCGATTTGGAAGCTCGTGGTTCTAAGAGGAACGTACACCTTTGAGTGTGAAACGATATACGCTGCCCTCTTGAGTTTCTTAACAAAGGAAACATAGAACTACATTAGTTCCCTGTTAAATTTTGGAATTATTCCGGTTCGCTTGTCGCTTTTTATACATTAATTGAGTTTCGGTCATTTAATGTGCATAAGTCAAATTTGAACTACAAGCACATGCTCGTGCACCAAAGTTGGTTGAAAATCACATTTGTGTCCTCGGTGAATTTCTAGGTCCCATGCAAGAAATGAGAATAGAATTAAACATCCTGGGCATCGTGGGTTCTAACCGAGAACATTGAGAAACTTGGTTTTAAAGTTCTTGTAAATCCAAAACACGTCTGAAAATCATGAAACTTGGCATGGATGTCATGTCATGGTACTACCGTGTTGTGGTAAAAAAAATGGCCGAATAGGAACAAATTTTGGTATAAGCTTCTTGCAAACCGAAGCTTATCTCAAGAAGGCTCGTGGTTCTGAGAGGGAACATGCCACCTTTGAGTGCGAAACGATATACGTTGCCCCCCTTGAGTTTATTTACAAAGACAACATAGAACTACATGAGCGCCCTGTTAAATTTTGGAATTATTCCGGCTTCGTTTGGCCTTATTTACACATTAATTGAGTTTTTGGTCATTTAATGTGCATAATTCAAATTTGAACTACAAGCACATGCTCCCTGCACCAAAGTTGGTTGAAAATCACATTTGTGTCCTCGGGTGAATTTCTACCACCAACTTTGGTGCACGGAGCATGTGCAAAGCGGGCGGCTCGGGAAAATTTTCAAGGCAAAGGACGATCACATAGCGCATGCATGCGATCGTCCATAGCCGATGGATCAGATCTTGAGAGTCGGTGGCGGGCCTTCGTAGCTGCTGCATGTGCACGGGCATTTGCAGGCGCGAGCGACACACGCCTGGTGATCAGCGAGCTTGTGGTAAGTGACGAGAGCCCACAGCCTTCGTGTGCAGCACTCCACCTCACCGACGAAAGGACGGAGTCCACCGCTGTGTTCCGCACGTCGAAGCCACCGCAAGGCCAGACTTCTCGCACCGCCGCTGGTTCCCGGGTGCTCGACGGCAGTCTCAAGAGGCAGTGCCCTCCTTGCACCGCAGAAATCAATCGAACAACACATCAATCAAGAAACCTGCACCTTGCTCAATCACCAAATGCAGACGAGGTGTATTCGAACCTCATATACCGGAGGCGCCAAGGGGCGGAGGCACAAGGCAGTGGAGAACGGTGAGGTCCATCGAGACCTTAGAGAGCTCCATCATTGGGTCCTGCTCGTCTGCATGATCTCGCCTCCTCGTGCACAACCATCTCTCGACTTGGGCCGGGTATTACAAAGCTTTACCGTCACATATTTTATAGTACTACTTCAAGGTGCATTAAATCAACACATGCAAGTAGTATCAAAAGAAGAGTCACGACATGCATGCATCCGTTGTAATTAATGCATTGGTAAACGCAAATTATTGAAATACTCCCTCCTTTCCGGTTTATAGGGCTTATCTCAAAATTTCAGTTTTTCCATTTTATAAGGCTCAATTTGGTTGTTCCCCATCACATGTTCAGATTTCAATGTGCATTAAATCATTGCATGCAAGTATTAAGAGAAAATTGACCAATGCATGTAATTTCTGCATGCATGCGTTGCAATTAATGCATTGATAAACATACTTTTTTGAGAAAAACAAGACCACTAATTGGGTGCTTTTGCAAACTAAAAAAAATATTCCACCACTCACCATCTACAGTACCTTGGTTGGTGAGATTTTTGAATTGAGCCTTATAAACCGGAAAGGAGGGAGTATATTGAGTGCAAGGCTTTGATGTGTCGCACAACTCGTGACATCAACGTAGAAGTTTGATTATCCTCTCCTCATGGACTTAACCGCACTCGCTTTTGGCTGTATGACAAGTTGGCCACACACTGTCGGGCCCACTCTGTCATACACGCAAAGGCAGGAGCGCCCTCCTCGCCCATGAGCGTGGTGGCTGGCAAGACTAGGAGAAGCTTTCGCTACACGCTCTCCCTCCCGCACGCGGTGGACATGCGGCAGTTCAATCGGTGTCATGATAACCCACAAGTATAGGGGATCGCAACAGTTTTCGATAAGTAAGAGTGTCGAACCCAATGAGGAGCTAAAGGTAGAACAAATATTCCCTCAAGTTCTATCGACCACCGATACAACTCTACGCACGCTTGACGTTCGCTTTACCTAGAACAAGTATGAAACTAGAAGTACTTTGTAGGAGTTTTCGGGTAAGCTTGCAAGAAAGTAAAGAGAGCGTAAACATAAACTAGGGGCTGTTTAGATAAAAACACAACTAAAGTAAATATGGCGAGTGTGGAAAAGTGGTGGTAGGAGTTGTGGAATTGTCCCTAGGCAACTGACTATATTACTAGACCGGTAATCACTATTGCAATTCTATTTGAGGGAGAGGCATAAGCTAACATACTTTCTCTACTTGGATCATATGCACTTATGATTGGAACTCTAGCAAGCATCCACAACTACTAAAGATTCATTAAGGTAAAACCCAACCATAGCATTAAAGTATCAAGTCCCTTTATCCCATAATGCAAAACAACCTACTTACTCGGTCTCTGTGCTTCACTCATGCCACCCACCATAAGCAAATCATAAACATATTGCAAACCCTACAGCTGAATCCCTCACGCTATGCCGACACGGAGGGCACAATAGGACAACACCAATAATAAAACATGCAATTCAAACCAATCATAGCAATCCATCAATCACCGATAGGACAACGAAAATCTACTCGTACATCATAGGATGGCAACACATCATCGGAAAATAATATGAAGCATAAAGCACCATGTTCAAGTAGAGGGTACAGCGGGTTGCGGGAGAGTGGACCGCTGTAGATAGAGGGGGGAAGGTGATGGAGATGTTGGTGAAGATGACGGTGGTGTTGGTGAAGATCGCGGTGATGATGATGGCCCCCGGCAGCGCCTCCCGCGCCACCGGAACCAAGGGAGAGAGGCCCCTCTTCTTCTTCTTCCTTGACCTCCTCCCTAGATGGGAGAAGGGTTTCCTCCGGTCCTTGGCTCCCATGGCTTGGGAGGGCGAGAGCCCTCCGAGATTGGATCTATCTCTCTGCTTCTGCGTTCTCTCCGCCTGCTTTCACCGCTTGTATATATGGAGATCCGTGAATCGATTGGCCTGAAACCTTCGCCGTGATTTCTTTTCAATATTAGCTTTCTTATGCAAAAGAAGAGCGCCAACCGCTTACGGTGGGCTCACAAGGGTAAGGCGCGCCTTAGGGGGCGCCTACCTCGTGACCACCTCGGACATCGGTTCGCGCTGATTTTCCTTCCACATTTTCCACATTTTCCAAAAATAAGCTCCATCCGCTTTCATCCCGCTTGGACTCCGCTTGATATGGATATTGTGCGTAAACCAAAACACGCAATGCATGTGAACCGCACCGGCACCGGATCAATATGTTAGTCCCAAAATAATATAAAAGTTGCCAAAAAGTATATGAAAGTTGAATAATATTGGCATGGAACAATAAAAATTATAGATACGACGGAGACGATCATGTCGATGGCAGAAGCGCATTGTAGTACTCCAAAGGCAGTAGTACTCCATCATTGTTCGACTTCAAGAGGCGAAGAGCCAAGCGCAGCCCGGACGCCGTGTGGTAGTTTCATGTAAAGTAGTCTAGGATAGCGTATCGGCCTGTAAGCTTAAAATCGCTGGGGTCGGCTCCATGCTATGTGGCCGCCTCAAGTTTTAAAAAATTAAAATAGTCTTCGCCCTACCGTCACCCCGGTGATTGTAGTTTGCACGCTCATCTGGTCAAGACAGGAATATATATTTTAATTTGTTTTTTTTGAAAAGACGGATTTCGCCTCTGCATCGTAACGATGCATACGGCCACATATATTTTAATTTGTGGTGGGTAAATGTTAGAGGTTGCAGCAAATATATTGTACATCGCAGGTCTTTCAACCAAGTTTAGAGGCAAGCATGTGGGGCGGTGCTATGATGTGTCGCGTCAACTCGCATAACGAGGAGAAGCTTGATTTTACTACACGCCTTCTCCCTCGCCCATGCGCGAGGTTGCTCGCAAACGAGGACATGCTTTTGCTTAGTAGTACTTCTACAACAAGCTATCCGTCTCGCTCGCGGTGGACAGACTTGCAAAGATGGATTCGACATCGAGAAGCAGTAGTAGTAACATCATTGTTCGCCTTCTCAAGAGGCTAAGAGCCAAGTGCAAACCGAACGCTGCGATTAAGTAACATTGAGCACGATATAACCAGGCTCTTGCATGAGACAAAATTGCTATGTGAGCCCACTATTGTACTAGTACATACAACTACTTGCTAATATAGCCTCATAAACCGTAAAGGAGTATTTGCCCTTCTAGAGATTTCAACAAGTGACTAGACTACACGAGACGGAGTACATATGGAGCAAAATGAGTGAATCTGCACCGTAAATAAACACGCATTTAGTTCTATCGCTTTCTCTCCGAGGTGCACAATATTGAGTATACCGACTAGTCTCTTTTGACATGCATTTACGCTTTTTTGACACAACACTGACGCAAGCGCCATATACACGCGCATACACTCACCCCTATGAACGCACACACGCACGGCACTATCATATTGAAATTTATGAAGTCACCATAGGCACCTCGTCGTCGACGGGTCCATATGTGCTTGAATGCCAAGGAGGAAGAGGGTAGCGGTTCCCGAGACGTTGAACGGTCAATGATGCATCCTCAATTACATGCAGAGGGAATTGATTGGAGAAGAAGAATAGGGCCAGCAAGATGTGAATGCAACAGAGTTTGGACTCTCATATAATAAAGGCGCCCCACCACCCCAATCCATCTACTCCCAAGTCTCTGCGCAACACTGCTCACTCCAATCCAAGACCAAGTGACCGAAGCCACAAGCACCTATGGAGGCGATGGACGCGAGCGGCGATCACCGTGCCAAATCATCCAAGGCGCCGCCTGCGCCCCGCACCGCAGAAGCATTTCCAGACGGTCATGGCGACCGCAGGCATCGAGTTCTCGCCAACGCCGGCTTTGCCTCTCGATGGACGACATGATGGTCAACTCCATCCGCAAGTTCACCGCCCAAGAAGCCGCGGACGACCTTGCAGATCGCTCCAGCCCGCGCGCCAGTGCTCCTCATTGCCGCCACCCTCATTAGCCTACATGGTGACGAACTCTTTCAAGCCTCGGTGGCCTGCAGGTGCCGGAGGTCGCGACGAAGAATGTGCACTCGAGGCCAGCGCCGCCGCAGCACCGCCATGCAAGAAACCATCGACCGCACATCCACGCTCACGAGGAAATCGCCTACATAGGCCACTACAAGGCAAGCGAGGGCAGAAAGACATTGGCCTTCTTCCAGCGGCTGGAATCTTTGGACGCCATTGTTCGAAGCACGCCGACCTGGCCACAAAGTTGCTACTTAGGCGCTGCTCGTGGGCGGTGCCCTGAGTCGAGGAGGTGGACGTCGTCGATGGATGCATCTCTTCTTCTTGCCTCCTGTAACCAGCACTGCATCGTCTCGTGGCCTTAATGTTTTATTAGTATAGTACTCCCTCCGTTCCCAAATATAAGTATTCCTAAAGATTCCAGCAAGTGACTACTACATACAGAGGAAAATGAGTGAATCTACACTCTAAACTATGTCTACATACATCTGTATGCTGTATTCCATTTGAACTAGTATCTAAAAAGGCTTATATTTATGAACGGAGGGAGTATATGGCATTTTTATTCTAGTCGTAACGTTTTCACTGTGAGGTGGGGCCACAGTTGAGAAAACCCACCCCGCCCACCGGGCGTCGGCCGAGTTTAGAATTAGAAGAGAGAAACGAGGGAGGAGAGCTAGCTGTAGCAAGAAAACTGTTGTCAGATGGGACTCGTGTTTATAGAATAGGAGTACTGAGCACTCGTGCCTCTTTTTTTTGAGGGAAAAATTAGTCGTATGTCTAGTACCACTAGTTGGGTGCGTGCAACCTATAGCTGTCATCACTTTAGGTCTCCTTTTCGAACCGCGGCTACGCTTCACAGTACATATTTTTTCACGCATTTATCCTCATATATGTACTCCTAGGCTATTTCCATGTGCCCCCATTCGCCGACATGTGGGACATAGAGCATCTGGGTCGTAGTGCATGCATGACTCGGAGCATATGCCGGGGTACTTTACATTTCAGACCTCACGAATTACATGCAAACCCCCCGCAGAAGAATAAATAAATGAATGAATTACTACATGAAACAGGATTATTTTCGTGGAAACCGGAGCATGTTCATTAAATTTTGGACATAACACGTTTATAAAAAATGACCGGACCTAAACCAGTCTAAGGGCCTCTTTGATTTTTCCCGCAAAAAGGGCCTCTTTGATTCGCAGGATACCGAAAACACAGAATGGGGAAAGTATGATGGCGATGAACCGACACGAGGAGAACTCTAACTCGCTTAGGGGTTAGAGTTAGACTCTAACCCCTGAACTAACTCTAAACCAAAGAGGTGTATGGATGGCAGGGTTGGATTGACAATAAATGCTCTATCTCAATCATTTGACTACTTTGGACCCTATTTTAGTCAAACTAAAATAAGTCCCTTGGATCCAAGCACCTCTTGGTGTGGCCGGCTCTTCTATGGCCTCCTCTCGCTCACAATTGACATAAACGAACCATCTATACAAATCAAGCATGCAAAACATGATAATTTTACTTTGTCCATACAAATAAGATATCCCACTTAAACATACAAGTCGTCAATCAAGCTTCACAAAATAAAAAACACTTCATGAAACAAAGAATGAGCTAACTCATCACGGAAGTCATTCACGATAGGGAGGGAGCCCGAGCCCTCACGCACCGAGGGAGGAGCTCGCCATCGCCGCTCAGAGGAAGGCCTCAGAGAGCCCAAGCCCCGGGAACCCCTCCGACGCCGGCCCTTGCGAGTTGAGGTCGACACTAGCATGGGTAGCAGGGCCGCTTGCCGCCGACTGGGAACTTAATCTTTGGGCCTCTAGAAATAATGTAAGCCTATAACTAAAATACCTAGAAAGGTGAACTGAATCTTTGGGCCTCTAGAAATAATGCAAGCTCTGAACTGAAATACCTAGAAAGGTGAACTGAATCTTTGGACCTCTAGAAATAATGCAAGCTGAAACTAAAATACCTAGAAAGGTGAACTCAATCTTTGGGCCTCTAGAAATAATGCAAGCTCAAACTGAAATACCTAGAAAGGTGAACTCAATCTTTGGGCCTCTAGAAATAATGCAAGCTCTAAACTGAAATACCTAGAAAGGTGAGCCTAAAATTGAAATACCTAGAAAGGTGAACTGAATCTTTGGGCCTCTACAAATAATGCAAGCCTGAAATTGAAATACCTAGAAAGGTGACCTGAATCTTTGGGCCTCTAGAAAGATTTATTACCTCCTCAAGCAGCATCAAACAATTCCATGCGTGCACCACCAATCTATAGCAAGTTTGACCAGGATCTACTTTTCCAAATCAGAATTAGCGCTAGAGCAAGCAAGATCAATGATATGGCCGTGAGACAGTGAAGGAACGAACAAACTCACCCCTCTCGCGACCTCCCCGGTAGATCTTGCCCGCCTTGCAAGACATGAGGGAGAAAAACAACTGGTGAAGGGGGAGCGAGGCGACCTTCGAAGGCCAAAAGGAGAGGGCGACTGGAGTAGGGCGGCGGAGGCCGGAAGGAGAAGGCGGCCGGAGGAGAGAGAGGGCGAGCGGCGCTTGGGCGGGCGGACCTATGGGGAACAAAGAGGAGTCGTGCGAGAGGGGGGAGCGATCCGTGCGGGCAGGTGAGATTTTTAGTTCTCTTTAGTGGGCTCGAGGATAACTAACCCAATTAGAACCTCTCCACCGGCTAGTTTTTTAGCTGGGTTAGAGCAAACTAGCTCAAACTAACCCCTCTTGTTTCTATAATTTGAGGCTATTTCAACCCAAACTAGCTCTAACTCAGGATCCAAACAAAGAGGAGTTTTATTGTACATGCTACAAGTGTGGACCGTAGCACATTGTTTTTATGGCCATATCACCACATTGTTTTCTCTTTGCTGGTTCACTGGCTACCGTGGTTCGTGACCGCTGGTTCACTGGCTGCCGTGTTTTCAGACTCCACGACTGAGTAGTACTCCTCCGTTCCTAAATATAAGTCTTCGAGATATTTCACTATGGACCACATACGGATGTATATAGATGCATTTTATGTGTAGATTCACTCATTTTTCTCCGTATGTGGTCCATAGTGAAATCTCTCCAAAGACTTTTATATTTAGGAACGGAGGGAGTAGTATAGTACTAGTATATACCGCATCATTGTTTGCTCCTTCTTACTACTCCGACATGTGGGAGAGCCAGCATCCGGGTCGACGTGTCATGCGCCAGATTAGAGCGCGGAATGGAAGGGGGGCATCACCCCGGTCGTAGCGCCAGTAATTCATGACTACAGTGAGTGGTCATATCACAAGTCTTTCCAGCAGTAACGCGCCATCAAATCGCACAGCCCCACTCGCTCACCCTCCTCGCCTCTTTGTCAAACCGCCTACCCGAAAACTGCCACGCGTACTGCCCGGAAAAGCCCCGCCCTCAACTTTTAACTACGCGAAAATAGTTCGAGCTTGTTCATACTATATAAATATAATACTTACTGTATGTTTATTCACCCGTGGGCTTGTTCAATGAATGGAGGGGCGGGGAGCACAAGTGAACCTTAAATAGAGAGTTACTTTTCTTTAATGCCACATACACAAATTGAAACGCTTGTTGTGGAGAGAAAAAAGATAATCACTCCACTATATATGGACGCAGGGGCCTGAGCGCTTGCTTTACTAGGGTTGCTCTCTTCATTCTCTCATCCTCTCCAGATATAAACAAGACAGCGGTAGCAACATTTTCTCTCTACTCACCGCTGGTCACAGATCCGGCCGGATCCCTTCGGCCGGTGTGTGTAGAGGACTAAAAGGTGCATCATTCACGCGGTCATCGCCCGGGAGGAAACCCATAGCTCCTGAGGGGCCCGATCCTCCGCCCGTGCCGTTCTCTCCGACACAGCGCGGCTCGGGAGGTCCTCCGACCCTTCTTCCTCCCTGCCGTATTGTCCGCAGATCCGACCTGCCGCCGTCGACATCCCGGCGACCCTCAGGTATAAGTTCTTCGAAAGCGGCCTTGCTCTACTGCCCCAGCTCCCCACGTGTTTGCATGTGCATCTTTTTCTACTCCCATTAGTTCTTCCAAAGCCACCTAAATTTTTAGTATTATTAGAGGTAAAGCTACTTCATGCATTCGAATCTAGGGCTTTGTTCAAACAACGAAGAAAGGGGGGAAAGTTGTAGCATGAATCTAGGACTTGATTCAAAGAGGAAATAATATGGTGAAAGTAGTAGAGACCGGATACCCAACCGGTCTCTTGGTTGAAAAGGGAAATAATGGGAAAACGCAGTACAAACTGGATAAGGAACAGATCTATATAGAAAGTGGCGGCTGGTGGACAAGTCAACAGAGTATGTCCAGGATTAGATTTGCTGCCATCACATAGTAAAAGGTCTCGAGATTAGATTTGCTGCCCTCACATAGTAAAAGGTCTCAGGATTAGATTTTTGCCCTCACATAGTAAAAGGTCTCGAGATTAGATTTGCTGCCCTCACATAGTAAAAGGTCTCGAGATTAGATTTGCTGCCCTCACATAGTAAAAGGTCTCAGGATTAGATTTGCTGCCCTCACATAGTAAAAGGTCTCCAGGATTAGATTTTCTGCCCTCACATAGTAAAAGGTCTCCAGGATTAGATTTGCTACCCTCACATAGTAAAAGGTCTATAGGATTAGATTTGCTGCCCTCACATAGTACAAGGTCTCTAGGATTAGGTTTGCTGCCCTCACATAGCGTGAACAAGCTCGGCATCACCACTTTATGCCTCCTTGTAGGTACATTGTGCTGATGCGTCCACTGTCGCATGTCCTTATACCAACCTTTTGCTTTTGTTAATGTAAGGGCACATGTAAAATGAAGCGTTCACACTGTTACCTTAGGGACATGTCTAACCAGTGTTATTGTTAATCTAATGCCTCCAGTGATAAGATGCAATTAAACTGTGTTACAAATGGCACTCTTGTTGTTTTCCCCAGTATGATAAGTAAGTTGCTCCTTTACGCTGCTAAGTGTCCTGGTGTCCCCACGGTCCCATGCCCTTAAACCAACTCTTTAGCTGCTGTTGATTTACTGTGTCTGGTAAACAAGCAATGCCACCAAGTAATCCCATATTTGAGGAATCTCATTGTTGATCGTAATGCTTCTGGTAACATGAAGCATTGCCGACGTTTTAAAATTTCTACTGTCCTTGAGTGATTGCCATGAACATAATTAAGATGCTTCTTTTCATTTTGTATATGTTTCGTATATTCTTATTGACCAACAACTGTTTACTTTCTATCATTTTGTGCATATAGGGATATCCATTTCACCTTGTTGCTTTTGTGACCTTTTGGTGAACTGCACAAAACACTTTTTTTTTGGAATGAGTGTCTTGTGCAGTTCAACTAAAATGTCACGTGGGCAACATCTCTCAATTTTGGTGGAACTGCACAAAATGGTGATTGGAGTTTCCAAAATCTCCGTCAAGTTCTGCTGGTAATCTCGCAACATTTTATTAGCCTTTGCAAGATGGAGCCGTCACTTTGTCACCACAATGGCACTTTATTTTAGTGGAACTGCACAAAAGGATAAGAAAATTATAGTTGCACCTTACATGAGCCGACAACCAACCTTAATGTTCCTCAATTTTAGTGCAACTACTAAAGAAGAACCTGCCACTCACAAGAGCAAGTACTTCTTGCTAGCTGAATGATGCAATCTTTGCTTCATTTCGTGAACTGCGAGAAAAAGGCGCATGAATTGAATCATGGAACTCGAGTGCAGACCTCATCCAAGTAGAGCTGGAGGTTGAGTTCAAGGAGGCCGCTATTAAAGTGAAATCATGCTCTCCTGTCTCCTTGTTTGTCTTTGTGCAAACAGGAATACTCAACTACGATGTTGTGACGGTCAAGAGCATTCGCCAAGTTCTTTGATTGTATGACATGGCTAGCCAAGATGGATTTAATCCCGATATTCACTTTATCAAAAGGCTCTAATGGGTTGGTTCTCAATCTTGCAAGCTGGGAATCAGTGAGATGTGTAGGCATCTTTGTTGTACTTATTATTTGAATCTTATTTGTTGGTTCTAAATCTTGCTAGCTGGGAATCAATGAGATGTGTAGGCATCTTTGTTGTACTTATTATTTGGATCTTATTTGTTGGTTACGAATCTTGCAAGTCGAGAATCAATGAGGCGTGTAGGCATCTTTGTTGTACTTATTATTTGTATCTTATTTGTTGGTTCGAATCTTGCAAGTCGGGAAACACGGCATGATGATGCAGAGGACAACAACCATAACAAACAGTTCAAACTTGGTAGTATTATCTTTGTGAAAGTGCGACAAATGTGCTGATCAAATGCCCCGAGAATAATAATTCTAATTGTTGTGCATGTTGATCCTGTGGCATCGATAGAACGAGCGAATGCATTGCTTGTTTTAAGTATAAATTTCTATTAAAGCTAATTAAATTTAAGTAAAGTGACCACTAACTCCTGTTATTACAATACCAATGAGCACCGCCGTGAACCGATGTGTGGCGGAGTAGGTTTCTTAATGGAGGCGTTTGAATGCGCCGAGGGTGCATCTTCTGCGGGCGTGCAGCGGACGAGGGAGGGTAGTAATCTGTTGTCGCTGTACACACTCACCATCGTTGAATCCAGTTCCCCAAGAGCTGAAAAACGAATGCTGCCGCCGCCTACACACTCGCTCACTCAAGAGACTCCAATGGCGATCCGAGGGTGAGCTGCTGGATATGGACTTTAGCAAGGAGTTCCCTTTGAGTTCGCTGTTCAGTCCTATGGCTGCACCAAGTTGAATGTGATGTACACCAACGATCTGGACTCGGTGAAGATGCGCCTCGCCTCGGTCCTATGGCTGCACCAGTTCGAGCATTCGCCCGTTTCATCGGCAACACCGATCGCACCTTCGCTACGGTGGAGAGAAGGAAGAACGCGACGATTCGCCATCGGTGCAACAAGCTTGTCGACATCCGGGCGCAATACAAGATCATCAAGAACGGGCGGAGAAGGACTCCGTGGTTGACCTCGGCGAGACCATCATCGACCCCGATACGCCAACATGAAAGAAGACGACCTGAACACGTGGGAGGTACCTCTGAATCTAGCCTACATAACCTATGCGGCCAAGGACGATACGCATGCTACGACATGTACTTGGCAGATCTTGGACATGAGGGCGGTTCCGCTTCCCGTGAATCGACGAGTACACGGACAACCGCAGCGCCATGATCAAGCTGTGCGTGAAGGTCTAGATGTTGTACTTTATCTGCTTATAAGCACCTTTATCATCTGAGTGTTTCATGCATTAGCCTATGTGTCGTAATTATCTGTTTTGTCCGAAATATTTCTTTTAAGAACCCATTAACCTGATTGCTTTTTAGTGGCTATTTGCTTATGTATGTAAACTAGTTCACTTGTCCGTAAAAAACTAGTTCACTTTCGGCTGCCGTGCTTTGAATCTCCTTCCTCCCAACTATTCCTCTCCTCGTGGACCCAGCAGGTCTCTGAATTTTCTCCCACTTTCTTTTTCGATGTAAACTGAGTTTTCTCCCAAGACTTTCCCTAGAACCAACTCAACTGTCCCCGCCTAGCCTAAAGAATAATAATACCCCACGTACTATCAACTCATCAAATTAAAATGATATTTTATTTCGTAAGTTGAAAGTTCTTAAAAAATAATACTCTAATAATAATTGTTTATATATAACTTGGCAAGTTAACTCCTAGTGATTGCGTACATAAGCTTGCAAAGATTTTATTAACGTGCAATCATGTGTTTATGTTTTTATAACATTTCTCCGTCTAGCCCAACATGATATTTTCACCCAGCCCAGCAAGTCCGTGGATTTCGAGAAAAATGCAAATGGGATTTAAACGGGCTGCATAGATGCTACATCATTGTTTCACCCAACCCACCAAGTGGACTAAAAAAACAAATGGACCGGGTGACATGTGGGCGATGGGTCGAAGTTTAAGAAGGCGTTGGATTTACATCCAACGGCCGCATTCTTCTTCAATCTCTCGTCTTCTTCCCCAGTGCTGCGGAACCTTTGCTCCAGCCTTGGCGTCCAGTGGCGTTGTTTTGCGCTCCTCAACAAATGCTACCCGCACGACGGCAGGCCATCCCTCCACTCCACACCTCCTGCTATTCTCGCCGAGTGTAGGCCCACCCGCACCAACCAGTCAAGTTTCCCACCTCTCCATCTGCGACTCCACCGCCGTCTTCCCCATCTCCGAATCGCTCGAGCTGGGCCTCGCCGTCGTCCACCGCCTCGGTGCGCTCGGCGCGGCGTGGTCAACATACGAGAGTCATCGGAAGAGGATTGTACGTGGAGAGCCTGACGGCTGGGACCCACGAGGTCCATGGTCGCACGCAAGGAAAGTTCCTCCTTATTACACCTTTGTGACGTGGGAAGGGCTTCAGATTTCGCGAAAACGTCCCCCCGACGATGTGTCGGACCCACCAGCTATATCTTCGCACGCAAGGAAGTGCCTCCTTATTACGCACCAAAAAATGAATACCCCCTGCTAGCTAGGACCCACCATAGTGGGTGGCTGACTTGTGGGCCTACTAAGTTGACGAGGACGGAGGGCTTTGTCAACTTAGTCAATATGAACGATTCTAGCTCCAAAGGACTGCACGATGTGCATCCAACGGCCATAGTGCTTCTTCAACCTCTGGTCTTCTCGCTCCAGCCGCACAAAGCAGCGCCGGTCGTGCCACGTGCTCCTGCTCTCGTGGCGGCTGTGATGCCCGGAGGCCTCACCGCCCCTACTACTCCCACCGCTGGCCGGGGTATCCCTCTACTCACCCACACCCCCCGTTATTCTGCGGGCAACGGCAGCCTCATGCCATGGCCGAACCAATGAACCTCGTACTCCTCTCGGCGTGGGCATCCACCGCTGCGTCTTCCCCGGCTCCGCATCGTCCCCTTCCTAGGCCTCGCCGCCGTCCACCGCCTTGGTGCTCTCGGCGCGGCGTGGTCAATGTGGTTAATGACCGACTTCCATCGGAAGAGTATTGTACGTGGAGAGGCTGACAGCTGGGTCCACGGCCACATCCCAGTTTTTTTGTGATTTGCCAAATAAGTCGCTTTGTCAGGCCTGTTGGGCTGCAAATCTTTCAAGACGAGGAGAGCTTCATTCGGGCAGGCCGAGAAAATGGCCTATCAGTAATGAGAAATGGGCTGTACATTTTTAAAACACATCAAACCGACAATTAGTTTCAGATATCTTTTTTTCATTTCGAGATTTTAAATTACATTAATTTTTATGCGTGGAGAATTTGTTGGATTTTATATTGATATATATTTATTTTTAAAATCAGTTTGAATGTGAGTCGAAATTTCGGGATTAAAACAGCTCGGACCGCTTTTGAAATATGCAAAATTTCATATAATTTTTTAACCGTGGCCACAATATGGGCTCTAATGCTAACAAAAAGAATATGGGCTCCAAAAAAAACCTTTAGAATTAGCAAATGGGCTGTAAATTATTAGAAATAATGGCATATGGGCTGTATGCTGTTTTCCACAGATTTGAGGCTTTCCTAAAAAGGTTGATGCACAGCAAAGGATCGTTGGATGTCCATCCAACGGCCGTCGTCTTCTTCAACCTCTGCTCTTCTGCTCGCCCGCTCAAACAAGCGCCGCAGGACTGCTCTGCTCCCTCCTCCTCCTGGTTGTTTGTCTTTGCAGCATGCCTCACCGCCCAACCGCACTCCCATCGCTGGCCTAGCCATCCCTCTACTCACCCACACCTAGTGTTATTCTCCGCTGACGGCAGACGAACCAAAAACCTCAGACAACTCCCCTCCGTGGGAAACAATCGCCGAGTCTTCCCCGCCTCGTGTCGTTCCTTTCTAGGCCTCGCCGTCATCCACCGCCTGGTGTTTCTCGGCGCGGCCTGGTCAACGTGGTCAACGATCGACATGCATCTGAAGTGGATCAGACGTGGAGAGGCCGACAAGCTGGGTCCACGGCCGCACGCAAGGAAATGCCTCCTTATTACGCGCAAAATAATGATTCCTCCACGACATCGGGGACCCACCGAAAGGGCCTCTCAGATTTTGTGAAAAAATGTTACCACGACAGCTCGGACCCACCAGCTATATCTTCGCACGCAAGGAAGTGCCTCCTTATTACATACGAAAAAATGAATACTCCCCCTGTTAGCTGGGACCCAGATAGTGGCAGCTGACTTGTGGGCCTACTAAGTTGACGGGGACGGAGGGCTTTGTCAACTTAGTCAATATGCACGATTCTAGCTCAAGTGACCGTACGATGTCCATCCAACGGCCGTAGTGCTTCTTCAACCTCTGGTCTTCTTGCTCCAGTCGCCCAAACCAGCGCCGGTCGTGCCTCGTGCTCCTGCCTCCCGTGGCCGGCTGCGATGCGGCGGAGGCCTCACCGCCCCCTACTACTCCCACCGCTGGCAGGCCATCCTCTACTCACCCACACCTCGATATTACGTGGCGGCGACAGCCTCACACCGCAGCGAACGGTGAACCCTCGTACTTCTCTGGTGGGCATCCATTGCAGCGTCTTCCCGGCTTTGCGTCGTCCCCTTCCTAGGCCTCGCCGTCGTCCACCGCCCTGGTGCTCTCGGCGCGGCGTGGTCAACGTGGTCAAGGAATGGCTTCCATCGGATGTGGACTGTATGTGGAGAGGCTGACAGCTGGGTCCACGGCCGCAGCAAGGAAGTGCCTCCTTATTACGCGCAAAATAATTATTCCCCCACCTGACAGCGGGGACCCACCGGACGGGCCACCATATTTCACGAAAAAAACATTCCCACCTGGCTGCTGGGACCCACCAGCTACACCTTCGCACGCAAGGAAGTGCGTCCGGGTAAAAAAACAAAACGATTCGCCCCCCTGACTGCTGGGACCCACCAGCTACATCTTCGCACGCAAGGAAGTGCGTCCGGGCAAAAAAAACAATTTGCCCCCCTGACTGCTGGGACTCATCAGCTACATCTTCGCACACAAGGAAGTGCCTCGCGGTCGGGACCCACCGGTCGAAGCGTCGTGGCGTTGTCATTCTGGTCGCGAACGGTACGCACATACTGGTCGTTGTAGAGGCGCCGACGTGTAAGTAGTAGAGGCGCGACGTAGCATGTACACGCACGCACATCGGCGAGGGTGCAAGAAAGAAAATACGACCACATCTTGTAACACCCCTAGTGTCGTGCTACAAGAATCTCTCATTAATGGCGCCATGTCATCATATCAAGCATCATTGCTAATCTCACGTTGATTCAAAACCAATTCAAATTCAATTTTAAAATAAAGTCAAATAAATTATTCCTCCAAACAGTAAAACAAAAATGTTCGCTGGGTTGAAAATATCCTTGACTAAATGTCATGAGTGATTCAACATCATTTGAGATAGCTAATTTCCCAGGAATTAAAGCAGTTCCAAATCAGCTTTTTAAATGCTTTTCCAATTGTGAAAAATCCAAATCATTTCAAACTCCTCCCAAACTTTTTATGGCAGGTGCCAAATATGGTAATGTATTTATTTGGCCAAGTCCCACATTTTCGTAACTCCTTTTGGCAGCTCAAATATTGCATAGCATTTTTTACGTAAAAGAAAAGAGCAAAAGAAAGGAAAAAGAGAGAGAGAGAAAAGGCCCCGACCCCCTAGGCCTAACCCCGGGCTAAGCCCAACAGCCATGTGGCCCACTACCCCTCCCCGTCGTCTCCCACCTCCCTTTGTTCGACCAACCAGGCGCCTCGGCGCCACCCGACCACCTCGCCCGGCCTCGCCGGGAGAGGATAAGGGTGACGCCTCAGCTCCCCTTCCACTTGCTCTGCCACCCCACTCGCGCCCATCCTTTCCCTCGCTTGCCTCGCTCTCCCGCACCCCTGATCCCTCCCCATCGCATCCGAACGCCACGGCCGCCATGGCCGCCGCCCTCATGCCACCGTCCTCCACACGCCCTTCCAACATGCCATAGGCGTCAGCGAATCCTCCTCCCGTCAGAGACGGTGCCCGCCTTTGAGCCGTAAGGCACCAGTTGTCGGATCCACCTCGTCCCCATCCGCCTCGGCTGCCGGTGGTTCCCGTCGACCACGGCCTCCCTCTGCGCTCCCGTTCACTCACGGGGCCTCCTTGCGCCCGCAGGTGAGCTCCGCCTCTCCTCCCTCCTCTTCTCGCCGCCTTCCGGGCACGTCGGCGCGACCACCACCGCAATAAAGGTTCGGCCACCGCCATTGCTGCCGTTGTCGTGCTCCCGAGCCATTACGAGCTCGGCCGACTGCCCTGGCATGCTCCTCGTGCATCGTAGACCCCGCCTAGTTGTTTACTTTGGCCACTCGCGCTCTCTAACGCCGAACCCGCTCAAGCCCAAGAGCTCCGTCGCCACCCGTCGTCGCCTGCGTCGCTCCGGCCACCTCTACGTCCAACCGCTGGCACCACGCGATGCGCGCTGCTCCACTCGTTCGAACGCAGGTGAAAACACATGATTTGGCGCTCTGTAGCAGAGATCCGAGCCTCTCCGGTGAACTCGCCGCCGCGGAGAGCTCGTCGGTGCAACTCCGTGGCCCGGCCGACGCAGCACAGTGGGCCACCACAGGTCCTTGCCGATGGGGCCCCTGGTCCCTTGTTGACAAGTTGACCTGGTCAACTGTGCTGACGGGGCAGCCCCCAGCCACTGACATGTGGGCCCCCTTTGTTATATTAGTCTAATAACGTTTTATAAATAAAAAAATGTTTAGTTTAACCTAAGACACTCACTGACGCCGGGGCCCACTCCCCTAATTGCCCCTGTTAGTTTAATTAATCCACTGTTAAGCCAGCAGAGGCTGACATGTGGGTCCTAGTGGCCCCACAGGCCAGTTTGACCAGTCAACCAGACTGTTGATTGCTGACGTCACACTATGTCATGCTGATGTCATAATCCCTTTTCTGTTAATTTAAATAAATCTAGAATATGCTTTAATCTTTAAATAATCATAGAAATTAAACCGTAACTCGGATGAAAATGTTTTCTATATGAAAGTTGCTCAGAAAAATCCAACGAATCCGAATACGCGGTCCGTTCATCTGTCACATGCCCCTAGCATGCTGAACATGGGACATTCCCCCTCCGGTCATCTGTCTCGACATAGTCCGAACCGGAAAACATTCCGGATGTTATCCCCCTTCACCGGTATCGTGTAGCCCTGCGTTAGAACACCCCTAGTGTTGCTTATTGTCTTGTTATTCTTATGTTTGCTTGTATTTACTGTTTCTTCCCCCTCTTCTTCTCAGTAGACCTCGAGACCGCTGCTGATGCCCCTGTGATCGAATACGTCTACGACGACCCCTCCTCGCCAAAGCAACCAGGCAAGCCCCCCCTTTGATCATCCCGATATCGCCCATTCCATTCTCTCATGCTTGCACTAGATTTTGCTAATGTTATTGTTTGCTCCTATTCTGCTGCATAGCCTATTTATTGTAACCTGCTTTTGTTACCTACCTGCTTACCCTAAACGGCTTAGTATAGGTTGGTTAGAGACCCATCAGTGACCCCCCCACCTTGTCCTTGTTGCCCCGCTTCATCATCGAAGACCCGATCAACGGGATCGAAGACCAGGCCCCGGCACCGCACATCACTTCCCCTTAGTTGCTCGACACTACTGGGTTACTATCGAGTACCGAGGGTGAACCTCTTCAGCACTTCTGATGTTAACCCTGTAGTGCAGTCATTCAGTCGTGGTCATCGAGGGTGATTTCCTCCTTAACCACTTCCGATATGACTCTGTCGTGCAACCCCTCAAGTGTGAACCTCGAGGGTGATTCCTCTTACGTTCACCCTGATGATTACATCTAGTGGAATTCATCGGGGGTGATTCCTCGGGTTTTCCCCTTGATGTTTGGACACACGGATACTTGGACTTTACCACTGTTACTTGGAAAGACGGGTCGACCCTGAGGGGTACCCGCGCGAGCTTAATTGCGAGTGATGTCGAGACGGGTTGACCTGGAGGTTTCCCGCGAGATAAATGCGAGGCGTGGCCGGGAATTCCTAGCCCTTGCCGCAAGTCCTCGAGACAGGGCAACGGGGTCACATCTTTTGTGAGTCTCTGCTTGTTACCGCGCGTTCCTAATCCACTACGATTTGGATATTTGATCCGAGGGGCCTCTGGCCCGATAGCACTAACCATCACGTGGGCATAGTATGGGCGTTCTGCGTCGTATACATCAGCGAAGCTTAATAGACGTCGCCGATCGAGTGGCGCGTGCGGGTTGGACTGCGTGGCGCCGCCTTTGTTGAAGGAGGTAGCTAGGTCGCTCATCGCCACGACATAGCGTCTGAGGAGTTCCCGGGAGATGGCCCATGACCCCTCGGGGCATAGGTTTAGTCCGCGCGCTTGGCCTCTCTATTAAGCCTAGGTCGGGTTGCGGCGTATTGTTTGGCCGAGGCCGGGCATGACCCAGGAAAGTGTGTCCGGCCGGAGTTAAGCGAGCGTGGTGGGTAAGTTGGTGCACCCCTGCAGGGAAGAACTAATATATGCATAGCCTGTCCTACGGTAACGGACACTTGGAGTTGTATCCCGATCGATACAACTAGAACTGGATACTTGTGATGAGAATTGGATGGTGATGAGAATTGTATTGTGATGATAATTGGATAGTATGGCTCTGGGATTGCTTTCTCGCAGGGAGTCGAGAAAGGATCTCCGGCCGAGGTTGATGACACTACTACTACTTACTTTATGCTACTCTACTTCCTCCTGTTGCTGCAAGATGGTGGTTTCCAGAAGATACTAGTCTTCAATAGGACTAGGCCTTCTCTCTATTCTGGCATTTCTGCAGCCCAGTCCACATATACGACCTTTCTTTGATAATGTTGCATATGTAGTGTAGATCCTTTCTTGCGAGTACTTTGGATGAGTACTCACGGTTGCTTTGCTCCCCCGTTTCCCCCTTTCTTTTCTTTCCGGTTAATGCAACCAGATGTCGGAGTGCCAGGATCCAGACGTCACCTTTGACGACGGCTGCTACTACCACGAGGGTGCCTACTACCACGTGAAGACCGCCGACGTCCAGGAGTAGTTAGGAGGCTCCCAGGCAGGAGGCCTTGCCTTTTCGATCGTAGATGCTTTTGTGCTAGCCTTCTTAAGGCAAACTTGTCTAACTCATGTCTGTTCTCAGATATTGTTGCTTCCGCTGACTCTTGTGTTTTCGAGCTTATGTATTCGAGCCCTCGAGGCCCCTGGCTTGTAATATAAAGCTTGTATTATTTTCAATTTGTGTCTAGAGTTGTGTTGTGATATCTTCCGTGAGTCCTTGATCTTGATCGCATACATTTGCGTGTATGATTAGTGTACGATTGAATCGAGGGTGTCACACATCGTCTGGCGAGGTCTCGAACTCCTACTCACAAGACACGTGACGCCGGGGCTCGTGTACATGGCTGGGTCGAGCGGAGAAATAGTGTCGCTGCGTGTTAATGGGGAGGCAACGGAATGCGTCGTGTTCATCGGGAGGCAACGGAATGCGTCGTGTTCATGGGGAGGCAACGGAATGCGTCGTGTTCATCGGGAGGCAACGGAATGCGTCGTGTTCATCGGGAGGCAATGGAACGCAGCGGGAGCCAACCGCTTGGACGGAACAGCGATGGAAGCGAGGCTGGCGCATCGCACAATGGAGGAAACAGACCTCCTACGTTCGGAACGGGGTCCTGTTGATCGGGAGGGGTGTGGCGTACCGCAAAACGGAGGAAACGGACCTCCTACGGTCGAAACGGGGGTCCTGTTGATCGGGAGGGGTGTGGCGTACCGCAAAATGGATGAAACGGACCTCCTACGATCGAAACAGGGGTCCTGTTGATCGGGAGGGGTGTGGCGTCAGAAACGGGCCAAACGGACTTGTGTTGGGCGCTTCCATCAAAGCGGGGTCCTGTTCGCCGGGAGGGTGTGGCGACGCGAAAAGCAGGACTCCACGGGATACTGTTCATCTCCACCGTCGACCTCCTCCAGCCTCCATGGGCTACCGTCGACCTCCTCCAGCCTCCACGGGCTCCTGTCCAGCCTCCACCGCGTGCTACTCCACCGGATCCTATTCAACCACCCCTCCACGGGCACCCCTCCATCGTCTACTGTTCATCCAGCCCTCCACACCACGGGGTCCTGTTCAACCACCCCTCCACGGCCACCCCTCCACCATCTACTGTTCATCCAGCCCTCCACACCATGGGGTCCTGTTCAACCACCCCTTCACGGCCACCCCTCCGCCGTCTACTATTCATCCAGCCCTCCACACCACAGGGTCCTGTTCATCTAGAGGCAACGCCACTACTCACTGTTCATCCAAACCCCCCTGCAACGCTCACTGTTCATCCCGAGGCAGCATCAATCGGCTTGATTAGCTAGCGATGGCGAGCGGCGAATCGCTCGATCGGGTTCGATTAACAGCCATCGATCGATCGCTCGGGTTCGAGAACGCGTAACTCGCAGTGAAATCGCCGGGTTCGATTAGAGCCCAACGCCTCGCCGGGTTGATTAGAGCTAACGCCAGACACACGCTGCAGTATGCGTGTACGAGAAACGCGATCTCTCGGCCCGACCTCCCACCGTAACACAGAACTCCCGAAATTTTCCTCCTCGCTTCTACCACGGTTTTTTCCGTCATGGACGGCCCAAAGAATGTCATGCAGCTGCGTCTCCGGCCCGCCCAGGACGAAAAGCCCATTTTCTGTCATGATTATTTTGTCATGGAAGTAGGAGCCCACCACATCTATGATGATACCGGGTTTTGTCACAATTATCGTCATAGAAGTGTCATATGTATGACAGAAAAAAATTTCGTTCGGCCCAAAATGTCACAGATGTGTCTTTTTTTGTAGTGTTGTCTTGTTCATCCCTTGCATATTATAGTTCATCATGAAGCCTTTATAGCTTGGTGGCAGTGATTGAAGAACTCTGTCAATGACACTATCACCAGGAAGATTAACTCCCAGCTAAGTCAAGTAGTTATGGTACCCAGACATTCTGAGTATGTGTTCACAAACAGAACTATTCTCCTCCATTTTGCAGCTATAGAACTTGTTGGACACTTCATATCTCTCAACTCGGGCATTTGCTTGAAATATTATCTTCAACTCTTGGAACATCTCATATGCTCCATGAAGTTCAAAATGTCTTTGAAGTCCCGATTCTAAGTCGTAAAGCATGGCACAATCGAACTATCGAGTAGTCATCACTTTGCTTTCGCTGGACGTTCTTAACGTCATCGATGGCGTCTCAGAAGCAGGCCTAGCACCTAGTGGTGCTTCCAGGATGTAATTCTTCTGTGCAGCAATGAGGATAATCCTCAAGTTACAGACCCAGTCCGTGTAGTTGCTGCCATCATCTTTGAACTTAGCTTTCCCTAGGAACGCATTAAAATTCAAAGGAACGGTAGTACGGGCCATTGATCTACAATAACATAGAAATGCAAAATAACTATCAGGACTAAGTTCATGATAAATTGAAGTTCAATTAATCATATTACTTAAGAACTCCCACTTAGATAGACATCCCTCTAGTCATCTAAATGATCACGTGATCCAAATCAACTAAACCATGTCCGATCATCACGTGAGATGGAGTAGCTTTCAATGGTGAACATCACTATGTTGATCATATCTACTATATGATTCACGTTCGACCTTTCGGTCTCAGTGTTCCGAGGCCATATCTGCATATGCTAGGCTCGTCAAGTTTAACCCGATTATTCTGCGTGTGCAAAACTGGCTTGCACCGTTGTATGTGAACGAGAGCTTATCACACCCGATCATCACGTGGTGTCTCGACAACGAATCAAGTAACGGTGCATACTGTGGAGTACACTTATACCTTGAAATTTAGTAAGGGATCATCTTATAATGCTACCACTGTACTAAGCAAAATAAGATGCATAAAAGTTAAACATCACATGCAATCAAAATATGTGACTTGATATGGTCATCATCATCTTGTGCTCATGATCTCCATCATCGAAGCATCGTCATGATCTCCATCATCATCGGCGCGACACCTTGATCTCCATCGTAGCATCGTTGTCGTCTCGCCAACTATTGCTTCTATGACTATCACTACCGCTTAGTCATAAAGTAAAACAATTACATGGCGATTGCATTTCATATGATAAAGCGACAACCATAAGGCTCCTGCCAGTTGCCGATAACTGTGTTACAAAACATGATCATCTCATACAACAATTTATATATCATCACATCTTGACCATATCACATCACAACATGCCCTACAAAAACAAGTTAGACGTCCTCTACGTTGTTGTTGCAAATTTTACATGGCTGCTACGGGGTTAGCAAGAACCGTTCTTACCTACTCATCAAAACCACAGCGATGTTTCGTCAAGTGTGCTGTTTTAACCTTCAACAAGGATCGGGCATAGTCAAACTTGATTCAACTAAACTTGGAGAAACAGACACCCACTAGCCACCTATGTGCAAAGCACGTCGGTAGAACCAGTCTCATGAACGAGGTCATGTAATGTCGGTCTTGGCCGCTTCATCCAATAATACCGCCAAATCAAAGTAAGATGTTGCTGGTAATCAGTATTACTATTATCGCCCACAACACATTGTGTTCTACTCGTGCATATAACATCTACGCATAGACCTGGCTCTGATACCACTATTGGGGAATGCAATAATTTCAAAAAATGTCCTACAATCACGCAAGATCTATCTAGGAGAAGCATAGCAACAAGCGGGGAGAGTGTGTCCACGTACCCTCGTAGACCAAAAGCGGAAGCGTTTAGTAACGCGGTTGATGTAGTCAAACTTCTTCGCGATCCAACCGATCCAAGTACCGAACGTTCGAAACCTCCGCGTTCAGCACACGTTCAGCTCGATGACGTTCCTCGTGCTCTTGATCCAGTTGAGGATGAGAGTGAGTTCCGTCAGCACGACGGCATGGTGACGGTGATGATGATGTTACCGATGCAGGCCTTCGCCTAAGCACTACGATGGTATGATCGAGGTGTGTAACTTTGGAGGGGGGCACCGCACACGGTTAAGAGAAACTTGTGCGTTCTAGGGTGCCCCCCAGCCACCGTATATAAAGGAGGGAGGGGGAGGTCGGCCGGCCCTAGCTAGGAGCACCGGGAGAAGGGGAATCCTACTAGGACTCCAAGTCCTAGTAAGTTTCCACCTAAAGGAGAAGGGGGAAGGAAGGGAGAGGGGGGCCGCGCCCCCAACCCCTTGTCCAATTCGGACTGGGCTTGGGGGGGAGCGCGCCACCTCCTGGCTATTGCCTCTCCTTCCCACTAAGGCCCACTAAGGCCCATTGAGGGAGTCCCGGATTAGGGGGTGTCCGGATAGCCGAACTCTCACCGTTGGCCGGACTCCTGGACTATGAAGATACAAGATTGAAGACTTCGTCCCGTGTCCGGATGGGACTTTCCTTGGCGTGGAAGGCAAGCTTGGCGATACGGATATGTAGATCTCCTACCATTGTAACCGACTCTGTGTAAACCTAACCTATCCAGTGTCTATATAAACCGGAGGGTTTTAGTCCGTAGGACAGAACAACAATCATACCATAGGCTAGCTTCTAGGGTTTAGCCTCCTTGATCTCGTGGTAGATCTACTCTTGTACTACCCATATCATCAATATTAATCAAGCAGGAGTAGGGTATTACCTCCATCGAGAGGGCCCGAACTTGGGTAAAAACATCGCGTCCCTTGTCTCCTGTTACCATCCGCCTAGACGCCAGATTCGGGACCCCCTACCCGAGATCCGCCGGTTTTGACACCGACATTGGTGCTTTCATTGAGAGTTCCTCTGTTTCGTCGCCATCAGGTAGGATGCCTCATCTCGTCTTTAAAGACGATACTATCACCAAAGGAGCCTTGGCCGCTGGCCAGACTCTTCGGCTAGGTGGTTTTCTTATGACCGCCAGTCCGGCCACCGCGCCGACGATGACCTCTCGAGTCATCGAAACCAATCTTCATGTCAATTCGGAACTTGCCGAACAATTAGATCCGATCGAGCTCTCTTCCGTAAATGAGCTCTTGGATCGAATCGCCGCCCTGGGAGTCGCCATAGACTACGACCGGATCGGGCCTAAAACCGATCTGAGAGAGGTCAACTCTCCCCAGGCTACCCATCATATTGCTGTGATAGAGGAGAAATGCGGCGATTCTTCTTCTATCTTAAGGACTAGCTACGTCCGGATTCCCGATCCCTCCATGCCGGATTCCCGCGGAGGGACGGATGTCGATCAAGCCCTGAACTTAAAGTCAGGCGGCGGGTCGGACTCATTGGATAGCACTCAAAAATCCAAACTTCGAGTTCGAAACTTTCGCCCCTGAGTCCTAAATTGGACGGGTTCGGATTTAGTCCCACCGCCCACCCAAACATTAGCGATCTCTCTCGAATTCGGTAAGAGCCCTCTGAAACAGTACATCATTACTGGGCCAGATTCCTCCTGGTTATGAACAGGATAAAGGACTGCCGAGAGGAGGACGCAATCCCAATCTTCTGCAATAATTGCACGGACAAGGGAATCCTAAACGCCATAAGTCGTCGCGAAATTACACGCTTTGCTGACTTGGTGACCATAGTACAAAAGTACTGTGCGATGAAGAGCGCCTGGAAAACCGAAAGTAAATTTTGGGATAATCCGGCCCCGAATACATCCCTAGTCCGAAACAAAAGGGTGCATCATTATCAAGCACCTGGGTTAAATACCAAAATACCAAAACCCCCTAAAGGGTACAGAACCGTACTGGAGGGTTGGCTAAACGGACCCTGCAAAATTCATAGCACGTAGGGCGCCACTCCAACTCATAGCCTTCGAGCATGTTGGATACTACGGCAGGTGGCCAAAAGTGGCGAGGAGCTTCTAGCTTCAGAATCCCAGCCCAGCAACACCAGTACGGTGTTAATAGTCTTCGAGACTTTCGCATCAAATAACATGCGAAAACGAACACTCCGCAACCTTGCCGAAGTCTACCAAGTAGCAACAATAAATCCATGGAGTGACACGGCTATTACCTTTAATGCCAGTGACGAACCTAAATTCTGAACAGCCCGAGCACCAGCCGCATTGGTCCTCAGTCCGATAGTGGACGGCTTTCGCCTTACTAAGGTACTCATGGACGGTGGCAGCAGACTAAACCTCATCTATGAGGAAACCCTCCGAAAAATGGAAATAGACTGGAACCGCATTGAGCGAAGCATCACAACCTTTAGAGGAATAATCCCTAGCCGGGAAGCATGCTGCACAGGAAAAATCACACTGGACGTAGTGTTCGGCTCACCGGACAATTACAGGTCCGAGGAGGTCACATTTCAAGTGGCCCCGTTCAACAGCGGATATCATGCTTTATTAGGACGAGAGGCATTCACAATTTTTCAAGCTATACCCCATTATGGGTACATGAAGCTTAAAATGCCCGGACCTAACGGAATCATCACTCTCGCTAGTGATCCAAACATAGCACTCAGCGCCGAAAACAAGACAGCCGCACTAGCCCTCGAGGCACTATCCGAAGCCCTAGCGGCCGAGGAACTCATCGCGATGCGCTCCACGGTGAACAGGACGATGTGATACTTGATAAAAGATCCAAGTCCACTTCTTTTAAACCAGCGGATGAAATAGTCAAATTCCAAGTCCACCCAACGGACCTCGCAAAGACGGCCTCCATTGGGGCACAATTAAACCCCGATGTAGACTCCGACTACGAGAATTTCTACAAGAAAATGGGACATCTTTGCTCGGCACCCTCGGACATGCCGGGAATCCCACGTCGGTGGCGAGCACAGCCTAAATATCCTAAAAGGATTCAAGCCGATCAAACAGGCTCTTGGCACTTTTCCGAACCCAAGAGGCAGGCCATGGGAGAGGAGCTAGCCAAACTTTTGGAAGCCGGATTCATCGAGATATAAAACATCCGGACTGCCTAGCAAACCTGGTGATGGTACCAAAGAAGGATAAATCCTGGCGCCTATGTGTTGATTTTAAAGACCTTAATAAGGCTTGCCCAAAGTATCCTTTCCCCTCCTCAAATTGATCAAATTATTGGCGCTTCAAAGACGACACGACTCATTGTGCTTCCTCGACGCGCACTCGGCTACCACCAAATCAAGATGGCGGAGCAGACCAAGCTACAACAGCATTCATCACTCCATACGGCCCGCTCGCTTCAACATAATGCCCTTTGGGCTCAAAACGCCGGCGCAACATATCGGCGCATGATTCGTACATGTCCGCAAACCAGATCGGCAAAACAGTGGAAGCATATGTAGATGACGTGGTCGTCAAAACCAAGCACGTCGAAACTCCAGTAGACGACTTTTGAGGCTCACATTCGACAATCTTCGAAAATATGACATCAAGCTCAATCCGGAAAAATGCGTCTTCGGCGTTCCAGCCGGAAAGCTCCTGGGCTTCATTGTGTCCGGTAGAGGAATTGAAGCAAACCCAGCCAAGATCCGAGCTCTGTCACAATTGGATATTCCAAAAGACCTCAAACAAATACAAAAATTGACGGGATGCGTAGCGGCTCTAAGCTGCTTTATTTCCCGTTTGGGGGAAAAGGCGTTACCCCTTTACCGCCTCCTCCGCCGCACCAAACACTTCGAGTGGATGGATGCCGCCACGGCCGGACTCGAAGAAATAAAGGCCATTTTGGCAACAAATCCGGTCTGGCAGCATACCAGCGTGGGCGAACCAATGCTATTATATATTGCGCAACACATCAAGTTGTCGCCAGCGGTGCTCGTTGTCGAACGAGAAACAGACGGACACCGGTTCCCTATTCAAAAACCGGTTTATTATGTGTCCGCTGTCCTAACTCCGTGCAAGTCCCGGTACCCACACTATCAAAAGATAGCATACGCGGTGTTCACGGCATCCCAGAAGCTGCGACACTACTTTCAAGAGTGTTCGATAATGGTAGCCTCCAAAGTACCTCTTAACGACATTATAAACAACCGCGACGCGACGGGCCGGATTGCTAAATGGGCCATAGAGCTCCTTCCATTCGATATAACTTATAAGCCACGACGAGCTATTAAGTCGCAGGTTTTGGCCGACTTCGTGGCCGAATGGACCGAAGCCGAACTTCCTAAAGAGTACGGCGCATACTCCAATTGGATCATGCACTTTGACGGATCCAAAATGTTGGCCGGCCTAGGGGCTGGCGTCGTCCTGACGTCCCCAACCGGGGTCACAGTCCAATACGTCCTTCAGATAATGTATACGGACTCCAACAACGCAGTTGAATACAAGGCCCTTCTGCACGGCCTCCGGATGGTAGCCTCCATGGGCATTCAATGCCTAGAGGTGCGCGGGGATTCGAACCTCGCAATATCTCAAATAAACGGAGACTTTGATGCCAAAGATCCGAAAATGGCAGCATACCGCAATGCGGTCCTAAAAATGTCAGCACGGTTCGAAGGCTTCGAATTTCATCATATAGCCCGGGATAACAACCAGGCGGCGGATATATTGGCACGCATCGGTGCAAAACGCGATGCCGTCACACCCAATATCTTTCTGGAACGGCTGTTCAAGCCATCCGTACTATGGGAAGGGGAGTCCGGCAACATCAATCCGGACCCAACCGCACCGCCTCGACGCCAACACTCGACACAACCGAGGCTCGCCCCGAGCTAATACCCTCCGCTCACGAAATAATGGCAGTTATCGCCCGGGGCGGAACCATTCCTAGCCTACCTAACTAGGCAGGAACTCCCAAGACCAAAATGAGGCTCGCTGCATAGTGCGCGCCTAAAGCCTATAAAGTACATGAGGGAGAGCTTTATAAGAAAAGCACTACCGGGGTCCTTCAAAGGTGTATCTCCAAAGAGGAAGGGCGAAACCTCCTGGCTGAAATTCATGCCGGACTGGGTGGGCACCACGCCGCAGCCCAGGCCCTTGTAGGAAAGGCCTTCCGTACAGGACTTTATTGGTTGACGGCCCGGGCAGATGCGCAGGACTTAGTCCAACGATGCGTCGGTTGCCAGTTTTTTGCTAACCAAAGCCACATGCCACCCACCGCCCTTAAAACTATACCCATCACCTGGCCGTTCACGGTGCAGGGGCTTGACATGGTTGGACCCTCAAGGAGGAACCCACAAGCAAAAATACCTATTGGTCATGGTGGATAAATTCACCAAATGGATAGAGGCCAAGCCTCGTTAAAAGCGGCGAATCCGGACCGTGATAGACCTCATATCGGGGTAGTGCACCGTTATGGTGTCCCCACGTATCATCACCGATAATGGCACCAACTTCACGGCCGATGAGGTTAAATCATGGTGCAAAAACATGGGCATCAAGCTCGACACGCCTCGATCTATCACCCTCAAACCAACGCCAAGTCGAACGGGCAAATGGTCTAATCATGAGCGGCATTAAACCCGGACTAGTGCGGTCCTCAAGGAATCTAACACGACCGGGTTGAGGATCGACTCGTACAGACTGGGGCTGCGGACCACGCCGAATCGTACTACCGGATTCACACCATTCTTCATGGTGTACGGCGCAGAGGCAGTCTTGCCCCGCGACATAATACATGACTCACCTCGCGTGCGCATGTATGAAGAAAGAGAAGCCGAGCTTGACCGGCAGGACAGTTTGGACGCATTGGAGGAGGAGCGTGACATGGCAAAAGCTCGTTCCGCATTCTATCAATAGCAGGCTCGAAGATATCAAAGCAGGGAAGTACGGGCCAAAGCTTATAACGTTGGCGAACTAGTTCTACGCCTGCCGGACAAGAAAAAGGACAAACTCAAGCCCAAATGGGAAGGTCCCTTCATCATCGACCAAGTCCTGATCGGCGGAGCATACCGTCTGCGAAACGCATCGGATAACCGACTCGAGCCGAACCCATGGAACGCAGCCCGTCTACGAAGATTCTACGCCTAAGTGCCGGACTCCAAGTTCGTCTCCTTCCTCCGTCCACATTTTTTATTTTTGTTGTCTTTTATTTCTCTCCTTCCTCCTTCTTCTTCTTGAAGCCTCTAGAGGCTCGTTTGCGCTTTTTTTGCACACACTTGACGCGCTGTCCGCGCTCATTATACCTGGGGGCTTCTTTAACAGAAGCTTACTTATACGGGCTTCATGCCCAACACATGCGTTAAACTTCCGCATGTACCTTTTGTTCACCATTATATGCATCGATATGACTTAAGTTTTGGCCAAGCTGGGTTGCCTGGCTCCTGTGCTTACCCCTACGTTCCCGATTGTTCGGCTAGGTGGTAAAGGGAGCACCTCTGCGATTGTTATCGCGGGTCAGCGGATGTGTACCTCAGACTGGATGAAGCCAAAGCTAGCGTTCTTAAGGGAATACTCGGTCGGTGAACTGAAAGATGATTTTAAACTATTTACCCATCTGCCCCGTGATGATTTTCTCGCTTTCATAGCAGCCTTGACATGCACTTTAGGGCATGCATCCCAAATAAAGGAACCCTTAACGAACTATTCTCCTGGAAGATGTTTCTTACTACCCATGTAATATAACATAACTAGTTGGGCACTTGTGCGATACAACAATAATGACCCCTACGCCTGGTCTCCATGCATACCCGGTTTTTATATAACCACGAAGGTATTCGGACACACTCGACTATTGGGTCCCGAGGTCGGCTTAAAAGGTCCGCTATGACAAACGATCTACAATCCGCTAGAAGACATTTTTCTTCATGTCATATTTTTACATAGTCAACTCGACTCATTGTATTCCTCCTCAATGCCATCTAATAGGCTATCTAATTCACAATCTTGCTGGGAATACTTGGCGGCCAATTCTACTTGGCCGTACACTGCTTACATGGATCTCCATACCATCAGCCCCACAGGTCCGACCTCGCCATGTGGTTTGGGTCAGCAACCGTGTGCTGCGTCTTTACCATGGCCCAGCCTCCTGGCGCCTTTGACGGCAGGCCGATATCTTCCATAGACTAAGCGCCGCGTGCTCCTTGAAGCCGCTCTGCCAGCTCCTCAATGCCTTGGGTAGGGAGATAGATGGCCACAAGGCCTGCCAATGCCTTTCATCACCTGCGGACTCGTTCGTGCGGTAGCCGATAATCGGGAAGAAGATCACCAAGAACTGGGCATCTCCTCCTCAGGGCGACACTGTGAGCAAACCTGCATACATGTTTATGTTAGTCGCCTTCCTCGCCGAACTCTTTCAAAGTTCGCTCAAGCACTTCTTGAAAATGCCGCGACGAAGCCGCCGATTCTCCTTACTGAGTCGCATAACCGGACACGAACATCTTTTAGTTCCTCACCCAGCTTGGTGTTGGCATCATGGAGGTTATTTTTCTCCTGCCGCACCCTCGTAAGCACGCTCTCGCCGGCCTTTAGCTGGCGCAAGAGCTGTTGCTTGTCCGGATCAATCCGGCGCCATCTGCAATGTTTTTGTCGATTTATACACCCGCCGCACTTCATAAACTATTTATCTTTTAAAGTGTATATTACGGTGGGGTCTCTGCGGCTCCCCTCAGAAGGCTAGTGCGGCCTCAAGTTGGGCCTTGCACTCTTCAAGCTCCCGGGACAATCGGGTATTCTTTTCTGTAAGATCCTGCATAATAAATGATCTTTAAAACAGTTATTCTAACTATTTTAAGTCTCGGGGGCTACTGGCATATATAACTGTCAGATTTCCTTACCCGTATGTCCTTTACATACTGCTCCGTGGCTCTGGCTAGACCATCTTGAGTGGCACGGAGGTGCGATCTCCAATCGAAGGCATTCAAGGCCTCCTGGGAGAAACATGCGTCACGAAGAACTGTCTGGCGGCACCTGTGATTCAAGGCGCTCTCCACCTCGGAGTTGGTGGCGGACAACCTGTCGGCATCCTCTGTCGGAGGAGCATCCGACGCACAAGCCTCCGGACCCGGCTTTGAAGCCTGGCCGGTGAAGGTTCGATTAGCAACCTCTCGGACTCAGTCCGACGGCGCTTTTTTCCGAAAAGAGCACCGGCGTCAAGTCGCCTTCCAGAATCAATCACGGAGTATGGTGACATGCCATACCGTTGCGGCGGAGTTTCGATCCGGAACACTTCTTTTTAGCTCGGGGCAAGACGCCCTTCGTTGGCCAGCCGCCCTGGCTCGGCTTCCGCCTCAAGGTACCCCCCGAAGCACCATTGGCATCTGATGATCAAAAATAAGCATGGATGGGTCATTATCAGGGTTTTGGGATCTCGGTCTCAGTTACCTGTGAGGCTGGAAGTATTCCGGGGTAATCAGCCGTAATGGCAACCAAAGCATTACCTGAGAGGGCCATTATTGGGCGTAGAAGCCAAGGAGCGCAACATTTATCAGAAGCCGGTCACTATTCGATAAGTATATGGAATTTGGAGAAGAACCCGCCTCGCAATGCCGAAGACAATCAACGCGCCGGACTCATCGTCATTGAAGCCTGGTTCGGGGGCTACTGAGGGAGTCCCGGATTAGGGGGTGTCCGGATAGCCGAACTCTCACCGTTGGCCGGACTCCTGGACTATGAAGATACAAGATTGAAGACTTCGTCCCATGTCCGGATGGGACTTTCCTTGGCATGGAAGGCAAGCTTGGCGATACGGATATGTAGATCTCCTACCATTGTAACCGACTATGTGTAACCCTAACCTATCCGGTGTCTATATAAACCGGAGGGTTTTAGTCCGTAGGACAGTACAACAATCATACCATTGGCTAGCTTCTAGGGTTTAGCCTCCTTGATCTCGTGGTAGATCTACTCTTGTACTACCCATATCATCAATATTAATCAAGCAGGAGTAGGGTATTACCTCCATCGAGAGGGCCCGAACCTGGGTAAAAACATCGCGTCCCTTGTCTCCTATTACCATCCGGCTAGACGCACAGTTCGGGACCCCCTACCCGAGATCCGCCGGTTTTGACACCGACACCCATCAACTCCCCGGGGGGGGGGGGGTCCGATAACCCCTCCGGCACTCCGTTTTTATCTGAAACTATCTGGAACACTTCCGGTGTCTGAATAACATGGTCCAATATCAATATTTATGTCTCGACCATTTCAAGACTCCTCGTCACGTCCATGATCTCATCCGGGACTCCAAACAAACTTCGGTCATCAAAACACATAACTCATAATAAAAATCATCATCGAACGTTAAGCGTGCGGACCCTACGAGTTTGAGAACTATGTAGACATGACCGAGACACATCTCTGGTAAATAACCAATAGCAGAACCTGGATGCTCATATTGGCTCCTACATATTCTACGAAGATCTTTATCGGTCAAACCGCATAACAACATACGTTGTTCCTTTTGTCATCGGTATGTTACTTGCCCGAGATTCGATCGTCGGTATCGTCATACCTAGTTCAATCTCGTTACCGGCAAGTCTCTTTACTCATTCCATAATACTTAATCCCATAACTAACTCATTAGTCACATTGCTTGCAAGGCTTATAATGATGAGCATTACCGAGAGGGCCCAGAGATACCTCTCCGAAACACGGAGTGACAAATCCTAATCTTGATCTATGCCAACCCAACAAATACCTTCGGAGACACCTGTAGAACATCTTTATAGTCACCCATTTACGTTGTGACGTTTGATAGCACATAAAGTGTTCCTCTGGTATTCGGGAGTTGCATAATCTCATAGTCTGAGGAACATGTATAAGTCATGAAGAAAGTAGTAGCAATGAAACTGTAACGATCATGATGCTAAGCTAACGAATGGGTCTTGTCCATCACATCATTCTCCTAATGATGTGATCCCATTCATCAAATGAAAACACATGTCTATGTTTAGGAAACATAACCATCTTTGATAAACGAGCTAGTCAAGTAGAGGCATACTAGGGACACTTTGTTTTGTCTATGTATTCACACATGTACTAAGTTTCCGGTTAATACAATACTAGCATGAATAATAAACATTTATCATGAAATAAGGAAATAAATAATAACTTTATTATTGCCTCTAGGGCATATTTCCTTCAACTAATTGATTGAAGGATGATCCAGGTATGACTAGCATAGCCTTACAGAAAAGTTTGTTTGAGAAATACTATGTCGATATCGATTATCAAAGCGTATTTGCACGTAGGCCCATAGCCTTGGAGCAGATATTTGGGAAGTGGGAAGATAGTTTTGAGTGCATGCACAACTAGCAAGTCGAGCTGCTTAGGAAGTGTCTAACAAGTGTTGCAGTGATAGACATCAATGAGATCAAAGGGAAACAACTTTTCACAAGGGCATTTGTGTGTTTCACAGCTTGCATTGATGGATTTCTCTCAGGATGTAGACCTTACTTGAGCATTGATGCCAGCTGTCCACATCCTGAAGCATCTATGAAGACGAGTGCTACACATGATAACCCAACAAAGAACAAAAGAAGCAAAAGATGTCCTCCGTTGATGGTGTCCTAGACGAGGGGAAACCAACCTTAGTTGGCCCACAGTCCATGGGCCGGGCTTATGGTCCACTGTTCTCATAAGGAAGGACTCCGGGAGCCTCGCCCTTCGACATGATCAAGATGGATTCTGCCGAAGACTTGACATGTACTCCAAGGACATCATCAACCACCGACATGTGTATCCCTAGAAATCGACCATGTGTAACCCTAGGTGCCCCCGAAGTCTATGTGCAACAACAACTAGATGAAACAGTCAAGCAATTTTGGGCCAGGTTCCTATTTGTCAAGAACAAAATACCGGACTGCCGTGACTCTGATATAGTAGCAACTTTTCAACATAATTGCAAAAACGAAGGTAAATGCCCTCGCCCGGCGCTGCGTCCAAACGTTTTTCAAATTATCAGATCTGGTGTCAAAATACTGCAACATAGAGGATACCTGGCTGGCTCAAGAAAAGCAAGGAGATTCAATCTGTGCCGGGATGATGAAGTGTGAAAGCGCAGGTTTACTCTCAAAGGGGGGGGGGGGGTGAATAGGAGATTTTTGGAAATTCGTCAAACTCTGATGAATTTGACGAAGATCAGAGGGACGAAATAGACACGTGAGGGAACTAAGTCTCACAGAAATGAAAAGCATGCATACATGATACTTACAGATGAAGAACATGCAATCATATAGTCATGCAAACATGAGGAAGATGAACTGAAGAAATACAATACAGCTTGATAAAAGTCTTCCGTTCAAGTTCTTCAGAGAGTAGATCGCAAATTCTTCAGCAGCGGAATGAAGTAAAGGGATGGTGAGGAATTTGAAACCAATTTGGCTCGGTGAAGACACAACGATTTGGTACACTAGTTCCAGTTGCTGTATCAAATGTAAGTCTGGTTGAGGCGGCTGAGATAAACTCAGAGGACACACATTCCTCACCATAGTCTTCTTGAGCTAAGGTCACTTAGACCTCGCCCAATCACTTGTGGTAAGTCTTCAAAGTAGACTTCTAAAACCTTCACAAAGTTGTTCACCGGCACACAACAATGACTCTTGGTGTACTCAGAACCTGATCTGGAAGAATGACAGTCTTCAAAGGTGACAAGCGCTGGATCACACAGATCAATCTCTTCAGTGATGCTCGATCACTTTAGCTTAGGGTTTTCCCTCACTTAGGATTCTCTCAAAGTCGTGAGAGGATGGGTTGCTTTCAAATGAAAAGTGTCAAGTTCTCTCGAAGCAGCCAACCAGGGGCAGCTATTTATAGCCAGGGGCAACCCGACATGAATTGTCATAAATGCCCTTCTCTGATTCGACCGTTGTCAGGATAAGGATCCACTCAACAGCTGGCCCATGGCGCAACAACGGTCGGAATCTGGTGTCGGTGTCAAAACCGGCCGATCTCGGGTAGGGGGTCTCGAACTGTGCGTCTGAGGGTCGAAGGTAAAAGGAGACAGGGGACACGATGTTTACCCAGGTTTGGGCCCTCTTTATGGAGGTAATACCCTACTTCCTGCTTGATTGACTTTGATGAGTATAAGGGTTACAAGAGTTGATCTACCTCGAGATCGTAATGGCTAAACCCTAGATGTCTGGCCTATGTAATTTCTGATAGCCTCTACGGACTAAACTCTCTGGTTTATATAGACACCGGAGGGGGCTAGGGTTGTACAGAGTTGGTTTACAGAGAAAGGAAAGTATACATCCGGACGCCAATCTGGCCATCCACGCAAAGGAGAGTCTCATCCCGACACGGGGGGAGGCCTTCTTCCTTGTATCTTCACGACCCATCAGTCCGGCCCATATCACATAGCCTGGACACCCGAGGACCCCATAATCCAGGACTCCCTCAGCAGCCCCTGAACCAGTCTTTCAATGACGATGTGTTCGGCACGCAGATTGTCTTTGGCATTGCAAGGCAGGTTCCTCCTCCGAATACTTCAAAGCAGTCTTCTAAATAAGAGAACTGTATCCGGCTCTGTATAACAGCCACAACCCTCAACCACGAAGGCAATATACTTTTAATCAAAATAAGGTATGCCTACTGACAACTTTTTCGACGAAACATTATGTCTGGCCTCTTTATCATTTTGAACTGTTTTTCAGCCCCCCGCTTCGCGTTTCGAGGCACAACCTCTATTGACACGTCTTGTCAAAACAGATATCATGCCCGCCTATTGCGGGATCCTCATCAATATGGGTTTGGGTAATCCAACTGTGCCGTTCGCATGACCCCTTGGGAACAAGCGAGTTTTAAGGCTTGTGGGGGGGGGGGGCTTGATATTCGCTGCCTATATAAGCAGATAAAGATCTATCTTTTTACCCCACACCTTCTTCCTTCCTCTGCTTCCCCATCCTCAAGCTCCAGCGCCCAGGCTTCAATCTTTCCCACCGCCACCAACCTCTCTGGCCATGTCCGGATCCGGCTCTCAGGACAAGTGGGTGGCCTCCTCCGTTACGGAGAAGGACATCAAGGAACTCCGGGAAGCGGGGTACCTGGCTGCGGACGTCGCGCACAGGATTCTTGCCAAAAAGCATATCATCCCCACTCCGGAGCCCGACGAGAGAGTGGTGTTTATCCCCCACTTCCTCCGTGCACTAGGGTTTCCACTTCACCCTTTTGTCCGCAACCTCATGTTCTATTACAGGCTAGATTTCCATGATCTAGCCCCAAACTCCTTCCTCCACATCTCGGTGTTCATCATCGTGTGCGAGGTGCTCCTCGGCATCCCCCCACTTCAGCCTATGGCTCAAGGTCTTCAACGTGAAGCCGAAGGTGGTTGACGGGCAGCACGCAGACTACGGAGGTGCCATGGTGAGCAAGCTCCCCAAAGTTACCTAGCCCAAAGGGGCCTTCATGGAAACTGTCAAGATATGGCAGCAGGAGTGGTTCTACGTCACTGAACCTCGCGGCGCCAACTGGGCGGCCACTCCTGAGTTTAGATCCGGACCCCCAATGCGGCTCGCGCCGTGGACCAGCAAGGGTCTGGACTGGGAGTCAACCGACAAAGTGATGCTGCTGCAAAAGCGCATCAAAAATATTATAGAGAAGGGCATCAGTGTCACTAATGTAATTCAGGTGATGCTTTTCCGCCAGATCCTCCCCTGTCAGCGCCGGCCTCTCTATATGTGAGAGTTCAATCCGGAAGGGCCGAGGACCCTGGGCCAAGTCTTCGGCACAATGCACGAAGAGATCTGGAAGCTGCTCTTCAAGCCCCAGAAGATGTGGCCGGAGACGACCGATGACATCGGCCTTGACAGCGCGCATCCAGCCACCCCGGTAAGTATTTAGTTTTCGAACATAACTTCAGTTCACAAATCAAAGGGTATGCTGAACCTTCCATCCTTCAATCAGGGCTGGACAAAGAAGGCGGAGCGGATCAAGTGTCCGGCTCCGCTACCCGAAGACCCAGCCCTTCCTCTGCTAACGAGGATGCTGGTCCCGGCGCCATATCAGGTACCGGAGAAGAAGACCAAGAAGAAGGGCAATGAGGCCAAAAGTGGCCTCCGTCGTAAAGGTACTTTGAATGCTGTGTCTGGAGAAACCGAAGCTCCTTCCTCCCACGAGGGAGACAGAGATGAAGAGGAGGAGGAGGCAGAAAGAAATTCCCTTAAGGGGAGGAAGAAGAAAAGGGCGGCCTCCATAGACCCGGAGGCAGAAGCATCCAAGAGAGGGAAGATATCCCTCTCGGACGGCTCAGATTCGGATGCTGAAGCCATCCCCGAGCGGCGCCCCAGGGTGAAGCCCCCGACCGCATCGTAAGTATCCAAGGATTGTTTTACATATATCCGGTCTTTTATAATTATAGGATAACATATTATATTATGTGTTTCAGTCCGCCCCGCGGCCTCCCCCAACTATCATCATCTCAGGGGAACTCTCTGGCACCGGAGATGTTGGAGAGCGAGATGCCTCCACGAGCCTCTCTGCCAACCGCCATGGATCACACCGAAGTGTTGTCCCAAAGGACCTCTCCGGGCCATGGAGAGGTACGGGAAGCCGCCAAGACGGTGCCAGAGGGTAATGCCTCGGCTGCCGAGAACATGGGAGGTGCAACCCCCATGGAAACTGACGACGGGGGCCTTGACCAGTCCGGTCCCCTGCTGAACACCATTCCGGAGACCCATGTGGCTCCAAGATCAAGTGGGCAACCCGCTTCAAAGGAGGAGGAGCGCCAACTCCGATGGCGACCTCAACTAATCCAGAGGCGCCGAACACCCTGATGGAGGCACTGTGATACGTCTCTAATGTATCTATAATTTTTTATTGTTCCATGCTATTATATTATCTGTTTTGGATGTTTAATGGGATTTAATATGCTCTTTTAGATTATTTTTGGGACTAGCCTATTAACCGGAGGCCCAGTGCCAGTTGCTGTTTTTGCCTATTTCAGTGTTTCACAGAAAAGGAATATCAAACGGAATCCAAACGGAACAAAACCTTCGCGAGGATCTTTCTTGGAACGAACGCAATCCAGGAGACTTGGAGTGTAAGTCAGAGACGCAACGAGGTCACCACGAGACAGGAGGGCACGCCCAGGGGGTAGGGGCGCCCCCACCCTCGTGGGCCCCTCGTAGATCCACCGACCTACTTCTTTCGCCTATATATACTCTCATACCCTGAAAACATCCAGGGGAGCCACGAAACCACTTTTCCACCACTGCAACCTTATGTACCCGTGAGATCCCATCTTGGGGCCTTTTCTGGCGATCTGCCGGAGGGGGATTCGATCACAGAGGGCTTCTACATCAACACCATAGCCTCTCCGATGATGTGTGAGTAGTTTACCACAGACCTTCGGGTCCATAGTTATTAGCTAGATGGCTTCTTCTCTCTCTTTGGTTCTCAACACAAAGTTCTCCTCGATGTTCTTGGAGATCTATTCGATGTAATACTTTTTGCGGTGTTTGCCGAGATCCGATGAATTGTGGGTTTATGATCAAGATTATCTTTGAACAATATTTGATTCTTCTCTGAATTCTTATATGCATGATTTGATATCTTTGCAAGTCTCTTCAAATCATTGGTTTAGTTTGGCCTACTAGATTGATCTTTCTTGCAATGGGAGAAGTGCTTAGCTTTGGGTTCAATCTTATGTGTCCTTTCCCAAAGGATGTTAGGGCAGCAAGGCATGTATTGTATTGTTGCCATCGAGGATAAAAAGATGGGGTTTATATCATATTGCTTGAGTTTATCCCTCTACATCATGTGATCTTGCTTAATGCGTTACTCTATTCTTATGAACTTAATACTCTAGATGCATGCTGGATAGCGGTCGATGTGTGGAGTAATAGTAGTAGATGCAGAATCATTTTGGTCTACTTGACATGGACGTGATGCCTATCTTCATGATCATGCCTAGATATTCTCATAACTATATGCTTTTCTATCAATTGCTCGGCAGTAATTTGTTCACCCACCGTAATATATGCTATCATGAGAGAAGCCACTAGTGAAACCTATGGCCCTCAGGTATATTTTACATCATATTAGTTTATCATCAACTTGCCAATTTCTATCGCCGTTTATTTTGCAATCTTTACTTTCCAATCTATACAACAAAAATACCAAAAAAAATTATCTTATTATCTTTATCAGATCTCACTTCTGCAAGTGGCCGTGAAGGGATTGACAACCCCTTTATCGCATTGGTTGCAAGGTTCTTGATTGTTTGTGCAGGTACTAGGCAACTTGCATGTAGTCTCCTACTGGATTGATACCTTGGTTCTCAAAAACTGAGGGATATACTTACGCTACTTTGCTGCATCACCCTTTCCTCTTCAAGGGAAAACCAACGCATGCTCAAGAGGTAGCAAGAAGGATTTCTGGCGCCGTTGCCGGGGAGATCTACGCTCAAGTCAAGACATGCCAAGTACCCATCACAAAATCTTGTCCCTCGCTTTACATTATTTGCCATTCGCCTCTCGTTTTCCCCTCCCCCACTTCTAAAACGATTTTCGAAAACCTTTGCCTTTTCTTCTCCCTCCTTCCGTTCGATCTTGTGTTACCATGTGCCTTCTTTTTGCTTGCATCTTCGCTTGCTAAAAGTTTATGGATCCTCATCCCCTTGCTAATCTTTTTAAGAGATCCAATTATGATGAATCAATTTCTAGTGATTTGAGTGCACTAGATTATCTTTATGAGGTTTTGCTTGAAATTCGTGAATCTGAAAATTGTGATGAAGAAATTTATGAAGAGATTCACGATAACTCCTTGAATAAAAAGCATGATTGCAATGATTTTACTATAAATTCTCTTGATGTCAATTGTGGTAATAATATGCAAAACCCTAAGCTTGGGGATGCTAGTTTTGCTATGAACACTACTTGTTGCAATGATCATGATTGGGGTGATTCTTCTTATAATCTTGAAAATTTATTTAAGCCCCATGATGAATATGAGATTGATAATAATGTTGGCAATATTATTGAAAGTGTTTTGGAAGAGTGTCAAATTTAGATCCCACATATTTGGAGAGTATTCAATCTTATGAAGATTTTGATAAAAGTGGGTTTTGAGAGGTCATGACTTTAGTTAATGTTAATCCCACTATTTTGGAAGAGTGTCAACTTTGCATGCATGTGGTTCATAAAGAGAATATTTATGTGATAGCTATGTTGTTGAATTTTCTTATGATTCTACATGTAATTATTATGAGAGAGGAAAATATGGTTGTAGAAATTTTCATGTTACTAAATTACCTCTCTTCTTGTTGAGATTGATCTTGTTTCTTTCTTCTCCTTTGCATATGCTAGGATTTGCTTGCCTTGATAATTTGTTTGCCTATAAGATGCCTATGCATAGGAAGTATGTTAGACTTAGATGTGTTTTTCACATGCTATATGATGCTCTTTTTATGTTTCAATTGCTATCTTTCTTGTGAGCATCATTAAAATTATCAATGCCTAGCTAGGGGCGTTAAAGGATAGCGCTTGTTGGGAGGCAACCCAATTTTATTTTTGTTCCTTGATTTTTGTTCCTTTTTAGTAATAAATAATTCATCTAGCCTCTGTTTAGATGTGGTTTTTTTGTTTTAATTAGTGTTTGTTCCAAGTAGAACCTTTGGGAAGACTTGGGTGAAGTCTTTGCGATCTTGCTGTAAAAAACAGAAACTTTAGCGCTCACGAGATTAGCTGTCATTTTTACTGGAGAGTGATTTTAGGTTGATTCTTTTTTCAGATGATTAATAGATAAATTCCTCACGTCAAGTAATTTATTTTAGAATTTTTGGAGTTACAGAAGTATACGTATGATACATATTGCTACAGACTGTTCTGTTTTTGACAGATTCTGTTTTTCGTGTGTTGTTTGCTTATTTTGATGAATCTATGGCTAGTATCGGGGGGTATGAACCATAGAGAAGTTGGAATACAGTAGGTTTAACACCAATATAAATAAATAATGATTTCATTACAGTACCTTAAAGTGGTGGTTTGTTTTCTTACACTAAGGGAGCTCATGAGATTTTCTATTTAAGTTTTGTGTTGTGAAGTTTTCAAGTTTTTGGGTAAAGATTTGATGGATTTTGTAATATGGAGTGGCAAGAGCCTAAGCTTGGGGATTCCCAAGGAACACCAAGGTAAAATTCAAGGACAACCAAAATCCTAAGCTTGGGGATGCCCCGAAAGGCATCCCCTCTTTCGTCTTCGTCTATCGGTAACTTTACTTGAGGCTGTATTTTTATTCACCACATGATATGTGTTTTGCTTGGAGCGTCTTGTATGATTTGAGTCTTTGCTTTTTAGTTTACCACAATCATCCTTGCTGTACACACCTTTTGGGAGAGACACACATGAATCGGAATTTATTAGAATACTCTATGTGCTTCACTTATATCCTTTGAGCTAGATAATAATTTTGCTCTAGTGCTTCACTTATATCTTTTTGAGCACGGTGGTGGTTTTATTTTATAGAAATTATTGATCTCTCATGCTTCACTTATATTATTTTGAGATTCTTTTAGAACAGCATGGTAATTTTCTTTGGCTATAAAATTAGTCCTAATATGATAGGCATCCAAGATGGGTATAATAAAAACTTCCATATAGAGTGCATTGAATACTATGAGAAGTTTGATAGTTGATGATTGTTTTGAGATATGAAGATGGTGATATTAGAGTTATGCTAGTTGAGTAATTGTGAATTTGAGAAATACTTGTGTTGAGGTTTGCAAGTCCCGTAGCATGCACGTATGGTAACCGCTGTGTAACAAATTTGAAGCATGAGGTGTTTCTTTGATTGTCCTCCTTATGAGTGGCGGTCGGGGACGAGCGATGGTCTTTTCCTACCAATCTATCACCCTAGGATCATGCGCGTAGTTCTTGGTTTTGATGACTTGTAGATTTTTGCAATAAGTATGTGAGTTCTTTATGACTAATGTTGAGTCCATGGATTATACACACTCTCACCCTTCCATCATTGCTAACCTCTTCGGTACCGTGCATTGCCCTTTCTCACCTTGATAGTTGGTGCAAACTTCACCGGTGCATCCAAACCCCGTGATATGATACGCTCTATTACAGATAAGCCTCCTTATATCTTCCTCAAAACAGCCACCATACCTACCTATTATGGCATTTCCATAGCCATTCCGAGATATATTTCCATGCAACTTTCCACCGTTCCGTTTATTATGACACGCTTCATCATTGTCATATTGCCTTGCATGATCATGTAGTTGACATCGTATTTGTGGCGAGGCCACCATGCATAATTTTTCATACATGTCACTCTTGATTCATTGCCCATCCCGGTACACCACCGGAGGCACTCATATGGAGTCATACTTTGTTCTAGTATCGAGTTGTAATCCTTGATTTGTAAATAAATAGAAGTGTGATGATCATCATTATTAGAGCATTGTCCCGTTTGAGGAAATAACAAAAGGGAAAGGCCAAATAAAAAAAGAGAAGGCCAAAAAAATGAGAGAAAAAGAGAGAAGGGGCAATGTTACTATCCTTTTTCCACACTTGTGCTTCAAAGTAGCACCATGATCTTTATGATAGAGAGTCTCTTATTTTGTCACTTTCATATACTAGTGGGAATTTTTCATTATAGAACTTGGCTTGTATATTCCAACAATGGGCTTCCTCAAATGCCCTAGGTCTTCGTGAGCAAGCAAGTTGGATGCACATCCACTTAGTTTCTTTTGTTGAGCTTTCATACATTTATAGCTCTAGTGCATCCGTTGCATGGCAATCCCTACTCCTTGCGTTGACATCAATTGATGGGAATCTCCATAGCCCGTTGATTAGCCACGTCAATGTGAGACTTTCTCCTTTTTTGTCTTCTCCACACAACCTCCATCATCATATTCTATTCCACCAATAGTGCTATGTCCACGCCTCGCGCTCATGTATTGCGTGAAAGTTGAAAAAGTTTGAGAATACTAAAGTATGAAACAATTGCTTGGCTTGTCATCGGGGATGTGCATGATGAGAGCATTTTGTGTGACGAAAGTGAAGCATGGCCAAACTATATGATTTTGTAGGGATGAGCTTTCTCTGGCTATGTTATTTTGAGAAGACATAATTGCTTGGTTAGTATGCTTGAAGTATTATTATTTTTATGTCAGTATTAAACTTTTGTCTTGAATCTTTAGGATCTGAACATTCATGCCACAATAAAGAAAATTACATTGAAATTATGTTAGGTAGCATTCCACATCAAAAATTCTATTTTTATCATCTACCTACTCGTGGACAAGCAGGAATTAAGCTTGGGGATGCTGGTACGTCTCCAACATATCTATAGTTTTTTATTGTTCCATGCTATTATATTATCTGTTTTGGATGTTTAATGGGCTTTAATATGCTCTTTTATATTATTTTTGGGACTAACCTATTAACCGGAGGCCCAGTGCCAGTTGCTGTTTTTTTGCCTATTTCAGTGTTTCACAGAAAAGGAATATCAAACAGAATCCAAATGGAACGAAACCTTCACGAGGATCTTTCTTGGAACGAATGCAATCCAGGAGACTTGGAGTGGAAGTCAGAGACGCAACAAGGCGGCTGTCGGTGTCAAAACCGGCGAATCTCGGGTAGGGGGTCCCGATCTGTGCGTCAAGGCTGATGGTAACCGGAAGCAAGGGACACAGATGTTTACCCAGGTTCGGGCCCTCTCGATGGATGTAAAACCCTACTTCCTGCTTGATTAATATTGATGATATGGGTAGTACAAGAGTAGATCTACCACGAGATCGTAGAGGCTAAACCCTAAGAGCTAGCCTATGATGGTATGATTGTAATTGTGATCGGCCTTCTAAGGACCAACCTCTCCGGTTTATATAGACACCGGAGAGGGCTAGGGTTTACATGGAGTCGGTTACAAGGAAGGAAATATAATATCCGGATCGCCAAGCTTGCCTTCCACGCCAAGGAAAGTCCCATCCGGACACGGGCCGAAGTCTTGAGTCTTGTATCTTCATGCTTCAATAGTCCGGACGTAGTACACAGTCCAGCTGTCCGGATACCCCCTAATCCATGAATCCCTCAGTAGCCCCTGAACCAGGCTTCAATGACGATGAGTCCAGCGCGCAGTATTGTCTTCGGCATTGCAGGGCGGGTTCCTCCTCCGAATACTCCAAGGTAATTATCGAACACTCAAACCGTGGTGCGGATCCACAAGATGATCTTCAGATGCCACCGAGAGAGAATGATGTTCCGCAAATGCAATCTGTCGACAACTTTTCAAGCAACGCGACGTGTCATTACGGTCAGGTCAGTATTCGAACCGTCTTCCCACAACCAGCCACAACGCATATTGCGAGGCGGTTTCCTTGACACGCCTTGTCAGCGAGATCGTGCCCCTTATCACGGGATTCTCATCAATACGGGCACGGTAGTCCCACCACATCATTAATCGTGGCGCTTGGGAAGCAAGCGATTCTCAACGGCAAGTGGGGAGGCGACCGCTTTAAATCGCCTCTATAAAGGGATAAGATTTCCTCATTTTTACCCACGCCTTCTTCCTTCTCTGCCCACTCTTGCCCCCTCGAGCTCCAGCACCCAAGCCCAAGTCTCCTCCGCACAGCTAGACATGTCCGGAGCAGGAGGCAAGTGGGTGGCTTCCACCGTCGAGGAGAAGCACATCACAGATCTTCGGGCGGCCGGATTCTTGGCTGCAGACATAGCGCACCGGCTACCGGACGCTGGGCAGGTCCTTCCGACCCCAGGACCCCACGAGAGAGTCGTGTTCGTCGCCCACTTCGTCCATGGACTGGGATTTCCACTCCACCCCTTCGTCCGCGGGCTCATGTTCTACTATGGGCTAGATTTCCATGATCTAGCCCCGAATTTCGTCCTCAACATCTCGGCGTTCATCGTCGTTTGCGAGGCTTTCCTCCGCATCCGGACTCACTTCGGCCTGTGGCTGCAAATCTTCTGCGTGAAGCCGAAGGTTGTACGCGGCCAACAAGCGGAGTGCGGAGGGGCCATGGTGGGAAAGATTCCTAACGTCACCTGGCTTGACGGCTCCTTTGCGGAGACCGTAAAAGGATGGAAATCGGGGTGGTTCTACATCACTGAGCCGCGCGACGCCAACCAGGCGGCGGCCCCCGAGTTCCGATCCAGAATCCCCATGTGGCTCACCTCCTGGAAAAAGAAGGGCCTGTCCTGGGGCGATTCCACGGAGCTGGCCGGACTCCAGACATGCATCAAAATCATGAAGGACAAGAACATCAAGCTTGTCAATGTGATCCAGGTCATGCTCGTTCGCCGGATCCTGCCCTGCCAAAGGCGGGCGGTAAATCTGTGGGAGTTCGTCCCGGCCGAACACCAGACGCTCCGGAAGCTCTACGGCATGACACACAAAGGCGCATGGAAGGTGTTGTTCAAGGCCTCCGAAGTACCTCCTCCCACATCCGAGGACCGCAGGCTTCATGCAGCGCGGCCCCCGAATCCGGTGAGTTTTGGGACCACCACCGGGTTTAGTTTTTTCCCAATACATTCATGGGGTAGTTTTAAGTATTTATATATATTTGCCTCAGGATTATGTGAATATAGCGGAGCAGATTGACTGTCCGGCTCCATTGCCGGAAGATCCAGCGGATGCTCTCCTGACGGAGATGCTAGTCCCGGCACCGTACAAGGTGCCGGAGAAGAAGGCCGAAAAGAAGGCCCCGGGGACCAGGAAGGGTCTCCGGCGTAAGGTTGCGTCCGAAGCCTCGTCCGAAGACGACGAGGCGGACTCCTCCCACGAAGGGGAGGAGGAAGAAGAAGAAGATGCCCCATCCGAGAAGGATGAGGGGCCCAGCGAAGCGGGCCAAGGGTCCGGAAAAGGCCCTCGACGCAAGGCCGTTATTCCTCTGTCGTCTGATGACGACGAGACACATTCCTCCCGCGGAGGCGGGGGGAATCAAGAAGAAATTCCACCTCCCCGCACTAGGGGGGAGAAGAAGAGAAAATCCGCCCCGGAAGGGAAGGCTGGGGCGTCCAAGAAGGGGAAGGTAACCCTTCCGGACTATTCCTCCACGGCCGCTTACAACAAGGAGGGGTGGCTGCCCCGGGGGAAGCCCCCGGTGCGATCGTAAGTGTCCGCATCCTATCATGGTTTCACTTCATAGTTTTTATGCTTATAGTGCCGAACATATATGCAGTCCGGCCAGGGCTCACCCCGAGGAATCCTTCTCCGGGTCCCTGAGCGATTCGGCGATAAATTCGCTCCCGACGGCCACTACCCCTCCACACGCGGATGACACGGAGGTGTTGTCCCGAAGGCTCTCAGAGCAGGGGGAGGTGACTCTGGAGATGCCCCATGGAGGAATTCCAGATGTTGGGCATGCGGGGTTCAAGATCCCCGCGGATCGCGTCGATGAGAGCCGCAACTAGGCAAACTCTCAACTGAACACTGCTCCGGAACCCCCAACGGTTCCGGACTTGGGCGGGCAGCCCCCCGTTAGGGAGGGCGAGCCGCCCGTGCCGAGGACTTCCGGCGCATCAACGACACCGGATAGCCTGGTGGAAGCGCTCCAAGGCGCCTCCATGGAAGAAGAGCACCGTACTCTTATGAGTGCGGTGATTCAAAAGGTTCTGTCCGCCAAAAGCGGACTAACCCAAGCCTGCACAAGCCTTCTGACGGGCTTTGAGGTAAGTTAAAATGTATGAAATTACCACCAGATAGGTAGTAGCCCATGATACTCTGGTTGGTGTTCTGAAATAAAAGCCAACGGAGGGTCAACTATAATCCGCAGGAGTCTAATAATAAGTATTGTTGTGAATAAGCAAGCTGTGCTGCTTGTTGCTGCTGCCCATACTGCCGAGGTTGCCGAACTGAAGCGGCACCTGGAGCAGGCGCAGGGAGAGCTCGTCCTCATGAAGAGGCAGCTCGAAGAGAACAAGGGTAAGTAATTCCCGCTCTTATGCGTTTAAGGATAGGCAGAATTGACGAGTCTAACACCTAAGTGTCGTGACTGTGTAACAGGGGCCACCGCCAAACTGGCATCCCTGAAGAAGGCGCTGTCCGAGGCCGAAGACAAGGCGGCCTCGGAGTGTAAGGAGCGCGAAAAGCAAAGTGCTAGAGTGGGCGAGGTACGGCAGGAGCTCTAGGACCTCGGCAAGAAGTGCGAGTCCGTGGAGCATAATCTGAAGATGAAGGAGGCCGAGCTTGCGAAGGCCCTTGTAAGTTTGAAGGATGCCAAGGCCGAAGCCGAGAAAGCACAACAGGAGATCTAGGAGGCCAAAAAGATATCATCTGGTAAGAAATTATTTATGGAAAGCAGACATTTGGAGGAGGCGTTTCTTTTACTTACTCGAATACGGAGCTCTCCAGGGGCATTTGCAGATCTACCACGCAGCGTCTCAGACGCTGTGGAGTTCTACCATGCCTGTGGAGGGAGCTCAACGGAGAAGCTGTTCGTCCCAGATGATGGGGCCGATCATCCGATGCTCTGAGCGACCAACTGAAGCAGTTGATCGAACTCCACAGAGCGGCCGAACTGGCTATGAAGGATTTCGTAGTCCGGATGTGGCCTGGTGAGCTCCTTCCTAGTAGCTACTTTGGCCTGATCAAGCGGATGGTGGATGCCTGCCCGCGGCTTGAAGTGATCAAGCGATCTGTTTGCATCGAAGGTGCCCGCCGAGCTTTTGCCCGCTGATACGTCTCCAACGTAACTATAATTTTTGATTGCTCCATGCTACTTTATCTACTGTTTTGGACTATATTGGGCTTTATTTTCCACTTTTATATTACTTTTGGGACTAACCTATTAACCGGAGGCCCAACCTGAATTGCTGTTTTTTGCCTATTTCAGTGTTTCAAGAAACGGAATATCAAACGGGTCCAAACGGAATGAAACCTTCGAACGTGGTTCTCTCACCGAACGTGATCCGGAGACTTGGACCCTACTCCAAGAAGTGCGAGGCGGTCACGAGGTGGAGGGCGCCCTGGCGCCCCCTACCTCGTGGGCCCCCGACGCCCACCGACGTAATCCTTCCTCCTATATATACCTACGTATCCCCAAACGATCGTAACAGGAGCCAAAACCTAATTCCACCGCCGCAACTTCCTCAGATCCACGAGATCCCATCTTGGGGCCTGTTAGGAGCTCCACGGAGGGGCATCCACCATGGAGGGCTTCTACATCAACACCATAGCCCCTCCGATGAAGTGTGAGTAGTTTACTTCAGACCTTGGTCCATAGCTAGTAGCTAGATGGCTTCTTCTCTCTTTTGGATCTCAATACAATGTTCTCCCCTCTCGTGGAGATCTATTCGATGTAATCTTCTTTTTGCGGTGTGTTTGTTGAGACCGATGAATTGTTGGTTTATGATCCAGCTTATCTATGAATAATATTTGAATCTTCTCTGAATTCTTTTATGTATGATTGAGTTATCTTTGCAAGTCTCTTGAATTATCCGTTTGGTTTGGCCAACTAGATTGGTAGTTCTTGCAACGGAGAAGTGCTTAGCTTTGGGTTCAATCTTGCGGTGTCCTTACCCAAATGATGTGAAGGGTTGCAAGGCACATATTGTATTGTTGCCATCGAGGATAACAAGATGGGGTATTTATCATATTGCATGAATTTATTCTTCTACATCATGTCATCTTGCTTAAGGCGTTACTCTGTTTTTAACTTAATACTCTAGATGCATGCTGGATAGCGGTCGATGAGTGGAGTAAGAGTAGTAGATGCAGAATCGTTTCGATCTACTTGTCTCGGACGTGATGCCTATATACATGATCATACCTAGATAACCTCATAACTATGCTCAATTCTGTCAATTGCTCATCAGTAATTTGTTCACCCACCGTAGAATATCTATGCTCTTGAGAGAAGCCACTAGTGAAACCTATGGCCCCCGGGTCTATTCTCATTATATCAATCTCCATCACTTTATTTACTTGCTTTGTTTTTTACTTTGCTTTTACTTTTCACTTTGCATATTTATACCAAAAATACCAAAATTATTATTTCTATCAGATCTCACTCTCGTAAGTGACCATGAAGGGATTGACAACCCCTAATCGCGTTGGTTGCGAGTAGCTATCGTTTTGTGCAGGTACGAGGGACTTACACGTGGCCTCCTACTGGATTGATACCTTGGTTCTCAAAAACTGAGGGAAATACTTACGCTACTGTGCTGCATCATCCTCTCCTCTTCGGGAAAACCAACGCAAGCTCAAGACGTAGCAAGAAGGATTTTCGGCGCCGTTGCCGGGAGGTCTCACATAAAAGTCAACATACCAAGTACCCATCACAATCCCTATCTCTCGCATTACATTATTTGCCATTTGCCTCTCGTTTTCCTCTCCCCCACTTCACCCTTGCCGTTTTATTCACCCTCTCTTTCCCAATCTCCTCCTCTTTTTCCCCTTGCCTTTTGTTTGCTCGTGTGTTAGTTTGCTTGCTTGTCATCATGACTAGTCTCATATCTTCTCCGTTATCTCCCGAGAATGAAGTTCTAAATTTTAAGCAAAGGGAGGGAGAAAATCTAAAAGATGCTTGGTATAGAATTTGCAATGCTCAAAATAGATCTACCAGGAAGCAATCTACTTCAGTTCTTCTTCGTAATTTTTACGTAGGTGCTAATCCTTGGTATAGATATATCCTTGATACCATTACCGGAGGGAATTTCTTGGGTAGCCATACTTTTGATTCTTATAATGCTTTAATAGATTTATTTGGCTCACCTCCTCTTTTGGTTAATGGAACTATGTTAACTTTGGAGCATGTTATGCAAAGGCTTGAAATTATTGAAAACAAAGTTGCTACCATTGAATCCATTGAAAATGTAGATAAAAATATCCATAATCAAATTACTCAATATGGATCTAAGGTAGGAATGACTTTGAAAAATATTAAGGAGAAGGAACCCATGGTTAATGAGAAAATAAATCTAGATTCTACTCGAATCGATAAACTTGAGGGTATCATTACCAACTTGGGAACCGCTTTTTCTTCCGTAAAGAATACTCCTAGTCCTCCCACTAAAATTTCCAAGCTTATGTATGTTCCTAAAAATAAGGGTGAATCATCTAGTAAGGAAAATGCGGATCTTAAATCTATAAGTATTCATCCCGATCTTTTTACTGTCATTAAGGAACCATTTGCTACGAATGAATTTTTCGATCTTGTGCCTAAAAGTTTTATAATTACTAGAAAGAAAGAAAATTCTAAAGGAGGAAGATGCCTCATTAAAGAATTGCTTACCAAAGATGGCAATACCTAGATCTATCCTTGCTTTTATGCCTAGCTAGGGGCGTTAAACGATAGCGCTTGTTGGAAGGCAACCTAATTTTATTTTTAGTTTTTAGTTTTTGCTTCTGTTTAGGAATAAATAATCCATCTAGCCTCTGTTTAGATGTGGTTTTATCTTTTAATTAGTGTTTGTGCCAAGTTAAACCTATTAGATCTTCTTGGGAGATAGTTATTTGATCTTGCTGTAATTTCCAGAATCTTTGCGCTCAGTGCCCGAATTGTTAAAACTCACCAGAACGTGATAAAATACTGATTCCAATTGCTGCTGATCAATAAACAAATTTTCCAGGTCATCTAATTTTGATAGAAATTTTTGAGTTCCAGAAGTTTGCGTTAGTTGCAGATTACTACAGACTGTTCTGTTTTTGACAGATTCTGTTTTCCGTGTGTTGTTTGCTTATTTTGATGAATCTATGGCTAGTAAAATAGTTTATAATACATAGAGAAGTTGGAATACAGTAGGTTTAAACACCAATATAAATAAAGAATGAGTTCATTACAGTACCTTAAAGTAGTCTTTTGTTTTCTTTCTCTAACGGAGCTCACGAGATTTCTATTGAGTTTTGTGTTGTGAAGTTTTCAAGTTTTGGGTGAATTCTTTTGATGGATTATGGAACAAGGAGTGGCAAGAGCCTAAGCTTGGGGATGCCCATGGAACCCCCAAGATAATCCAAGGATACCAAAAAGTCAAAGCTTGGGGATGCCCCGGAAGGCATCCCCTCTTTCGTCCACTTCCACCGGTAATTTACTTGGAGCTATATTTTTATACACCAACATGATATGTGTTTTGCTTGGAGCATCTTGTATTATTTGCGTCTTTGCTTGTTAGTTTACCACAATCATCCTTGTTGTACACACCTTTTGAGAGAGCCATACATGATTTAGAATTTGTTAGAATACTCTATGTGCTTCACTTATATCTTTTGAGCTTGATAGTTTTGCTCGTAGTGCTTCACTTATATCTTTTGAGCATGATAATTTTTGCTCTGGTACTTCACTTAGATCTTTTAGAGCACGGTGGTGGATTTGTTTTAAAGAAACTCAAGCTCTCATGCTTCACTTAGATTATTTTGAGAGTCGTTAATAGCATGGTAATTTTCTTAATGTTAATATACTCAGTGTTCAAGATATGTGAAACTTTATTTTGAGTGCGTTGAATACTATGATAAGTTTGATGCTTGATAATTGTTTTGAGATATGGAGGTGATAATATCAAAGTCGTGCTAGTTGAGTAGTTATGAATTTGATAAATGTTTGTGTTTAAGTTAGCAAATCCCGTAGCATGCACGTATGGTTAAAGTTGTGTAACAAATTTGAAACATGAAGTGTACCTGGCTTGTGCATCCTTATGAGTGGCTGTCGGGGACGAGCGATGGTCTTTTCCTACCAATCTATCCCCCTAGGAGCATTGCATGTAGTACTTGATTTTTGATGGCTTCTAAATTTTTGCAATAAGTATATGAGTTCTTGTGACTAATGTTGAGTCTGTGGGTTATACGCACTTTTACCTTCCCGCATTTGCTAGCCTCTTCGGTACCGTGCATTGCCCTTTCTCACCTTGAGAGTTGGTGCAAACTTCTCCGGTGCATCCAAACCCCGTGATATGATACACTCTTTCACACATAAACCTCCTTATATCTTCCTCAAAACAGCCACCATACCTACCTATCATGGCATTTCCATAGCCATTCCGAGATATATTGCCATGCAACTTCCATCATCATTATTATGACATACATTACTTTTGTCATATTGCCATTGCATTGATCATGTAGTTGACATCGTATTTGTGGCAAAGCCACCATGCATTATTTTCCATACATGTCACTCTTGATTCATTGCACCATCTCGGTACACCACCGGAGGCATTCATATAGAGTCATATTCTATTCTAAGCTTCGAGTTGTAATGGTTGAGTTTTATGAGAAATAAAAGTGTGATGATCATCATTATTAGAGCATTGTCCCAAGTGAGGAAAGGATGATGGAGACTATGATTCCCCCATAAGTCAGGATGATACTCCGGACGAAAAAAAGAAGAAGAGCAAGGCCAAAAAAAGAGAAAGGCCCAAAAAAATGAGAGAAAAAGAGAGAAGGGACAATGCTACTATCCTCTTACCACACTTGTGCTTCAAAGTATCACCTTGTTCTTCATGTAGTGAGTCTCATATATTGTACTTCAAAGTAGCACTAAGATCTTCATGATAGAGAGTCTCTCATTTTGTCACTTTCATATACTAGTGGGAATTTTTCATTATAGAACTTGGCTTGTATATTCCAATAATGGGCTTCCTCAAAGTGCCCTAGGTCTTCGTGAGCAAGAAAGTTGGATGCACACCCACTTAGTTTCTTTTGTAGAGCTTTCATATACTTATAGCTCTAGTGCATCCGTTGCATGGCAATCCCTAATCCTCATGTTGACATCAATTGATGGGCATCTCCATAGCCCGTTGATTATCCTCGTCGATATGAGACTTTCTTTTTTTGTCTTCTCCACACAATCCCATCATCATATTCTATTCCACCCATAGTGCTATACCCATGGCTCGCGCTCATGTATTGCCTAAAGGTTGAAAGAGTTTGAGATTATTTGAGTATGAAACAATTGCTTGGCTTGTCATCGAGGGTATAGAAGTTGGGAACATCTTTGTGTGACGAAAATGAAGCATAGCCTAACTATATGATTTTTTAGGGATGAACTTTCTTTTGCCATGTTATTTTGAGAAGACATGATTGCTTTGATTAGTATGCTTGAAGTATTATTATTTTTATGTCAATATGAACTTTTGTCTTAAATCTTTCGGATCTGAATATTCATATCACAAGTAAGAAGATTTATATTGAAATTATGCCAAAGTATCACTTTGCATCAAAAATTCTCTTTTTATCATTTACCTACTCGAGGACGAGCTGGAATTAAGCTTGGGGATGCCTGATACGTCTCCAACGTATCTATAATTTTTGATTGCTCCATGCTACTTTATCTACTGTTTTGGACTCTATTGGGCTTTATTTTCCACTTATATATTACTTTTGGGACTAACCTATTAACCGGAGGCCCAACCCAGAATTGCTGTTTTTTTGCCTCTTTCAGTGTTTCGAAGAAACGGAATATCAAACGGAGTCCAAACGTAATGAAACCTTCGGGAACGTGATTCTCTCACCGAACATGATCCAGGAGACTTGGACCCTACTCCAAGAAGTGCCAGAGGCGGTCACAAGGGTGGAGGGCGCCCCCCTGGGCGCGCCCCCTACCTCGTGGGCCCCCTGACGCTCCACCAACGTACTCCTTCCTCCTATATATACCTACGTATCCCCAAACGATCAGAACAGGAGCCAAAAACCTAATTCCACCGCCGCAACTTCCTGTATCCACGAGATCCCATCTTGGGGCCTGTTCCGGAGCTCCACCGGAGGGGGCATCCACCACGGAGGGCTTCTACATCAACACCATAGCCCCTCCGATGAAGTGTGAGTAGTTTACTTCAGACCTTCGGGTCCATAGCTACTAGCTAGATGGCTTCTTCTCTCTTTTTGGATCTCAATACAATGTTCTCCCCCTCTCTCGTGGAGATCTATTCGATGTAATCTTCTTTTTGCGGTGTGTTTGTTGAGACCGATGAATTGTGGGTTGATGATCCAGCTTATCTATTGTGACACCCCAAAATTTTTAACTTTGTTTTGCTAATAAAAATCTTGCCAGGAAATTTAACTTTCCTCTTTCTTGGTTTTTCTTGATTTCAGAACCATTCTTTTCTTGGTTATCTTGGAGTTGTTCCCTAAGATGGAAATTTGCTTATAATATTGTACTTGTTTAACGACTCAAGAAAAACTTTTCTTTTATTAGTAGAACTAATTACATAATTAATTTGCTTGATCTTTAGTTTCTTGAAAAATGGTTTTCCAAGATTATATGGCCATAATTGAACTACAACCATTTGATAAATTCATCTAATATTCCAACCAAAAATTGGAGATGTCTGGTGATGTTTTTAAATCACTTTTGTGCAAAGTTATAATTTATTCATGAATTATTTTGAGCTCTACACCCAATTTTCTTCTCTGGTCGAGTAGGCATTTTTGCACTGCAACTCATTTAAATACTTCTTTCTAGCCTCCACCAAAATTATGGGATGTCAGTAGGAGCATATTATTCTACTATATGCAAAAATCCAAGGATGTTATTCGAAAATTTTGAGTGAATCAGCCTCATCTTCATTCTGGTCCAACATGATGGATTGTACAGCAACCATATCCTTGCTTGCTCATTGGCCCTTGATTCTTCCTCCTGCTTGTAGTGTACCTTGCCAAACCCCTAAGTCCAGGAGCATGCAACCATTGGAATACTTTTGGTTCATGAGATGATGCCATTTAAGTTCTGTCCAGAATTGAAGTTCTGCAAAACTTGCACTAGCAAGTTTGTGCTTTTCACAAACCAACCTCACCACCCTCTTGAGCATCCAAAGAGACTTCAATATGGAAGAATTGGCCACTCCAAGAAATGCCTAGGTGCCTGTGGCATTTTGACAAACACCCTGAGTGCAAGACCAGATTTGGCATGATTTCAAGTCCACATGGTGAACTTGGTCTCCAGACCAAACCACCTTGTCCCTTGATCTTCCCTCTATCACTAACCTAGTTCTGTTGCTTGCCAACCTCACCTGAGACCTCTAGCATGCCCCGGCATTTTATCCAACACATTCCGTGCGTGCTCTGGGCGCGAGCAGCAGAGGCCAGCGTGACGAGCCACGGCCGAGCCGACACGTCGCCCCTGGTTTTGGCCCGCTTTGTAGCGCCACGCTGCGCACTCCCCTTCTCACAGCAACGCGCCAAGCCGCCCTGGCAGCCTACAGCGCCGCCGTCAGAACCATGGCGGCACGCCGGCGTCCGCAAACAGGCCCCGGCCGTGTCGGCGCCGCCTAAGCCACCGGCGCCGCCACCTGCCCCTTAAGCATCTCCGGCTCATCCGCAGCCTCGCCCCTAGCGCCGCCGCCACGCCGCCATAGCTACAGAAAGACGGTCGCCGCAACCTTATCCCGGCCGCGTGAACCGCCTTGGCGAGTCTATTTAAGGAGCCCCGAGCTCATCCCCGCACGCAGGAAGCCTCTCACTATCCTCCTAGTGCCCCCGCTACCGTCAATTGAGTGGGAAGAGGCCGTCTTCACCGACTCCGACCAGTTCGGCCACCGCCGCCTCCTGGCTCCATTTGGCATAACCAGAGCCTCCCCGGCCCTCCCGACACCACCAACAGAATCCACTCCATCTTGCGGAGCCACCCAGACCCCGAGATACGACGGAGAGCCACCGAAGCCACAATTCCACTTTACTCCCGACGCCGCCGGCCGCCACGAAGCTCGTCGACGGCGATTCCCTCCACCCCCGACGACCCTACAACCACCGGGAGGACCACCTTGATCTCATGGATCCATCCCGCCTCAGCTCCCGCAAGGACCCGTCGTTCGCCGGCGGCGATCGCCGGAGTCCCACACCCCCTGCTCGGGCAGAGGAAGGGGAGGGGGGGGGGGCGACTGGTCAAACCTGACCAGTGGGCCAGGCAGGCCCACTGTCAGTGACCCAGCCCGGCCTCCACGTGTATTAAGTGAAGGCGCATCCTCAGAGTACGTCTTCGACGTATGCTTATTTTCGAAATGTTTTTATTTTTCGGTTTATTTAAAAAAATAGATTTTGACCAGGACTTTGACTGGCTATAACTTTTTAAATACAACTCCAAATGAAATGATTCTTTTTCCTACCTCTCTCAAATTTGATCTAGTTTATTTTAAGATTTATTTGATAATTTTTCAAAACAACTTTTTGTGCTGTTTTGAATTTGTGTGTTAATTCAAATATTTTAAAATAGGACTTTGGAGAGAGAGAAGAAAATTTTCAAAAGTTTTGGAGTGCACCCTGCCCTACCACACATTGAAGGCAAGCATTCTGAACCCTGGCACAATATGTTGCATGCATTGTTTGACACGATCATGACACCACCTCATTACATGGAACTCGTTATTTTATGTGGTGGTATGATCATTTGCATGCATGCTTATTTAAATTTTCCTTGCTGTTGGAAATGGACTTGCTTAGGATGATGACCATCCTCGTATGCCTTTCGTGCCTACCGGAAGGAAAATAGGAAAGTCGCTGTCTTGGGTAGACCAGAGCTTGTCCCTTGTTCCTCGTCGAGACGAGTGTGTAAAACATGGCATGAAGGGTATGATGAGGGTGACTCGTCATTGGATGAAATATATTTGTTATAATCGATCATGCAGGAATACTTAAACCTCCTGAGTCGACCCTAGATCGAGTCTTGTTCCAAGAACCCCATGCTTGTTTCAGATTACCACTCGCCTCTACAACAAGTAGAGTACGGTTCGAGAAGTTGTCAACCTCTTTCCAGCACACACCGCATGAGAGAGGCCATGGTGGAAGATATCGGTTGAAGTTGTAGGCATGCCACCTGGTCCAGGGCATGGGTGTTTCCGTTGAGACCGAGAGGGAGGCCACCCCTTAGAGCGCGCGTTATAAATTTGATCCCATGCTACGCGAGGTTGCAGCCTCCCCACTTAGAGTTTTGCTTAACAGGTGTCATGGGTGATTCCAGACATGGGTAAGGTAAGCTGGTGTGTGCAAGTCAGGTGTGTTTTCAATTAAAAGACCGTAGACGGAATTAGCCCTGATGGACTAAAGAAATCCGTTGCTCGTGGGTAAAGAGTACACCCTCTGCAGAGACTAAACCTATTCGAATAGCCGTGTCCTTGGTTAAGGATTACAGTCTGGGACGGGTCAAGTGTCGGTCTTAGTGTCGGTCTTCGGAGGAGGAACTGTTAAACCAGAACTTGATTTATGACTTGTGACTTATGATGATGTTGATGATTATTATTATGGACTAAACACTTTATTTTATTTGAATCCTTGAGTATCCCTGGGACGGTTCTAATTCCTGGATATTCACCGTATTCATTTTATAAGCCCTTTATGTGGTGTCGCTCAGACGCCCGACTGTGGCATTGCTTTTGTTTATTTATAAGCCCTTTATGTGGTGTCGCTGAGACGCCCGACTGTGGCATTTCTTTTGTAAGCCCTTTATGTGGTGTCGCTGAGACGCCCGACTGTGGCATTTCTTTTATAAGCCCTTTATGTGGTGTCGCTCAGACGCTCGACTGTGGCATTTATTGCTGCTCCATCATTACATATTTGTGGTCACTTATTAATAATCCACATGTATGCACCAAGAATTCCATTTCTTTAAAACTGACGTCGTGAGCAGAAATTATTTCTTCAAGGCGTGATTTTTGATTGTTATATTATACCTGTGTTCATAATGTTTGCGAGTACATTCAAAGTACTCACTGGCTTGTCCCTGGCTATTTTCATGGCAAGATTTCCTGTGCGGAAAGGAGCATCGTGACGACCGCCCCGGAACCTAAGCAACAGTGATAGCAGCCTCGCGAGGATAGGAGTTAACCTGGTCAGCTGTTCCCGTGGGAAATGGAGTTCCACTGATGATCCACAAAACGCTTCCGCCATCAACCACTAGAAACCATTTGTTGTACTCGTAGGCCAGAATGGTCTTGTACTGCATATCCTGTAATTTTGCTTGGATTTTCTGTACCGAGTTGATGCCTCATCAGCTAACAGTAGTCCTGGGGCTGATGAGCACGACGGCCATTTTCTGGAATTTAATATCCGGAAAAACCGGTCGCGACATCTTTGAATAATATTTGAATCTTCTCTGAATTCTTTTATGTATGATTGAGTTATCTTTGCAAGTCTCTTCGAATTATCCGTTTGGTTTGGCCAACTAGATTGGTAGTTCTTGCAATGGGAGAAGTGCTTAGCTTTGGGCTCAATCTTGTGGTGTCCTTACACAGTGACAGGAAGGGTTGCAAGGCACGTATTGTATTGTTGCCATCGAGGATAACAATATGGGGTATTTATCATATTGCATGAATTTATTCTTCTACATCATGTCATCTTGCTTAAGGCATTACTCTGTTTTTAACTTAATACTCTAGATGCATGCTGGATAGCGGTCGATGAGTGGAGTAATAGTAGTAGATGCAGAATCGTTTCGATCTACTTGTCTCGGACGTGATGCCTATATACATGATCATACCTAGATAACCTCATAACTATGCTCAATTCTGTCAATTGCTCAACAGTAATTTGTTCACCCACCGTAGAATATCTATGCTCTTGAGAGAAGCCACTAGTGAAACCTATGGCCCCCTGTTCTATTCTCATCATATCAATCTCCATCACTTTATTTTCTTGCTTTGTTTTTACTTTGATTTTACTTTTCACTTTGCATCTTTATACCAAAAATACCAAAAATATTATCTCTATCAGATCTCATTCTCGTAAGTGACCGTGAAGGGATTGACAACCCCTAATCGCGTTGGTTGCGAGTAGCTATCGTTTTGTGCAGTACGAGGGACTTGTCGTGGCCTCCTCTCGGATTGATACCTTGGTTCTCAAAAACTGAGGGAAATACTTACGCTACTGTGCTGCATCATCCTCTCCTCTTCGGGGAAAACCAACACAAGCTCAAGACGTAGCACCCGCGTCAAGGTGCATTGGGGTAAGCTGGATGCGGAGAAGCTGGTCAAGGACGGGCCGCCGGAGGGTAAAACGCATCGCCATCCCAAAATGTACTACGATGGCATGATGAAGGGTGCTCGTCTCGTTGCCAATGAGTGTACCAAGGACGCCATATTGGAATGAGTTCACTTCCGTCATGTTTTTAATTAAAGACGAAGTTACTTGCGCTATGTAGCGCTTTTGTTATTTAAAATATTACCTTCTGTGCGGCTGTTTATAAAATCCTGAAAGTAGGCCAGTCGTCGGCTTCCGCCCCCATGTGACTAGCACTGGGGTGTTCGTGGAAAACCCGAACACTCTTTACCCAAATGTTTGGTCCCTTAAGGAGGTGTCAAGCGCAGCGAACAAGGCAATCGGACTATGCGGCTTTATAACTTTCACTTAGCCATAGAAGTCTACAATTTTAAATTTCGGCGAAGCCCCTAGAATCCGGAAGGCCGAATTGGGGCGCTATACACGCCTAGATCGGACTAAGCCGATTTATCGCCTAAAGCGGAAAATCTTGAAGGATTTAAAAACCTCTCAAACAGCGACCAGCTCTCGCCACATCATGGCGGTCAGTTTCGGCTTTCTCTACTGAGGTGCTCGTCCGGAAGAACCGGGACACAATTGCAGTAGTTCTCTCTGCGCTACCTTAGCCGATATAACGAAACGTAAGGCACCAAAACAAGGGAGCCGGGCAATCCCAACTGTAGAGCCAAGACATGATTCGGAGCTGATGCATATAGCTATAAGTTCGGGGTGCCGCACTGTTGAAAGTGTTCGGACTTTAGTTGCCATATAACGGGGCGCCATAAGGAGCCCCTGGCAAACCGGCCGCACCAAGGTGTACGGATGCAATATCAAATAAACATTTATAAGAGAGAAAATGCTCAAATAAGAATAATAAGCTGACGCTATATATAATCTCCCATTGACGAAAAATACGTTTAAGCATACATTTGCAATGGATGCGTTAAGCAGAGATAAAATAGGACTATTTGACATGTCCTATCCAGGGGCAGGCTGTGTTCAGATAGATAAAGCAGGTATAATGATCGTAAATAGAATCCACCGGTGTTTCCTTCATGCACAATGTCATTGCCTCCTTGGATGTCTCTTCCCTATAAGTCCGGCAATTCGGCTTTTTTGAGGATGCTGCGCCAACGCGGTGTCCTGAAAGGTAAGAGGGAAAGAGTATGAAAGTATTTGGCGGTTACCCGCACTGTTTGACTGAGTCGTTGATGCACCTCCGCCTATGCCCAAGGTATTTTAAGTGCGTAATTGTGTGCACGTGGCACGAATGCTGCTTTGATGGGGCTTAAGCAGAGGCCGGACTGCTAGTCGCGCTCTTGGCGTGCCTGGCAATCCTGTTGCGGGGTGCTCCGGACTCGCTTGGCTGTGCTTGAAGTTGTTGTTGCCGGATTGGTTTGTTGGAGAAGGCCGCATTGTACTTCCGCCGCAAGGGTTGCAGTATGTTCTTCTGTTCGTAGGGAGCGGTCCATATTTCCGTTCACCGTTATGACCCCATGTGGTCCTGGCATCTTGAGCTTGAGATATGCGTAGTGTGGTACCGCATTGAATCTGGCGAATGTGGTTCGTCCGAGCAGTGCATGATAACCACTGCGGAAGGGGACGATATCAAAGATTAACTCTTCGCTTCGGAAGTTATCCGGAGATCTGAAGACCACTTCCAATGTTATAGAGCCCGTACAGCGGGCCTCTACTCCAGGAATTACACCTTTAAAGGTGGTTTTAGTGGGCTTGATCCTTAAAGGGTCAATGCCCATTTTGCGCACTGTGTCCTGGTAAAGCAGGTTCAGGCTGCTGCCACCATCCATAAGGACGCGCGTGAGGTGGAATCCGTCAATGATTGGGTCTAGGACCAATGCGACCGAGCCGCCGTGACGGATGCTAGTAGGGTGATCCCTACGATCAAAGGTGATCAGGCAAGCTGACCAAGGGTTGAATTTTTGGGGCGAATGGCTCCATCGCATAGACGTCCCTTAGTGCCTGCTTCCGTTCCCGCTTGGGGATGTGCGTGGCGTAGATCATGTTTACCGTTTTTGAAGGAAATATGCCCTAGAGGCAATAATAAAGTTATTATTTATTTCCTTATACCATGATAAATGTTTATTATTCATGCTAGAATTGTATTAACCGGAAACATAATACATGTGTGAATACATAGACAAACAGATAGTCACTAGTATGCCTCTACTAGACTAGCTCATTAATCAAAGATGGTTGTGTTTCCTAACCATAGACATGTGTTGTCATTTGATTAATGGGATCACCTCATTAGGAGAATGATGTGATTGACATGACCCATTCCGTTAGCTTAGTATATTGCTAATGCTTTCTTCATGACCTATACATGTTCTCAGTAACTATGAGATTATGCAACTCCTGTTTACGGAGGAACACTTTGGTACTACCAAACGTCACAACGAATCGGGTGATTATAAAGGAGTACTACAGGTGTCTCCAAAGGTACTTGTTGGGTTGGCGTATTTGAGATTAGGTTTTGTCACTCCGATTGTCGGAGAGGTATCTCTGGGCCTTCTCGGCAATACACATCACATAAGCCTTGCAAGCATTACAACTAATGAGTTAGTTGTGAGATGATGTATTACGGAACGAGTAAAGAGACTTACCAGTAACGAGATTGAACTAGGTATTGGATACCGACGATCGAATCTCGGGTAAGTAACATACCGATGACAAAGGGAACAACGATATCGTTATGCGGTTTGACCGATAAAGATCTTCGTAGAATATGTAGGAACCAATATGGGCATCCAGGTTCCGCTATTGGTTATTGACCAAGAATAGTTCTAGGTCATGTCTACATAGTTCTCGAACCCGTAGGGTCCGCACGCTTAAGGTTTCGATGACAGTTATATTATGAGTTTATGATTTTTGATGTACCGAAGGAGTTCGAGTCCCGGATGAGATCGGGGACATGAAGAGGAGTCTCGAAATGGTCGAGACGTAAAGATCGATATATTGGACGACTATATTCGGAGTTTGCAAAGGTTCGAATGATTCGGTATTTTCGAGTACCGGAGAGTTACGGAATTCACCGGGAGAAGTATTGGGCCTTATTGGGCTCAGGGAAGAGAGAGAGGGCTGCCTAGGGCAGGCCGCGCCCCAAGGCCTAGTCCGAATTGGACTAGGGGAGAGGCCGCACCCTTCCTCCCTTCCCTCCTTCTCTCCTACTCCTACTAGGAAAGGAGGAGTCCTACTCCGTGGGAGTAGGACTCCCCCTGGTGCGCCTCCTCCTTGGCCGGCCACCTCCTCCTTGCTCCTTTATATACGAGGGGGGGGCACCCCATGACACACAAGTTGATCTACGGATCGTTCCTTAGCCGTGCGGTGCCCCCCTCCACCATATTCCACTTCGGTCATATCGTCATGAGCTTAGGCAAAGCCTGCGCCGGAGAAGTCATATCGTCGCGGAGCTTAGGCGAAGCCCTGCGTCGGTGGAGCATCATCATCGTCACCACGCCGTCAGGTCGACGGAACTCATCCCCGACACTTTGCTGGATCGAGTCCGGGATCGCCATCGAGCTGAACGTGTGCAGAACTCGGAGGTGCCGACGCTCGGTGCTTGGATCGGTCGGATCGTGAAGACGACGACTACATCAAACGCGTTGTTATAACGCTTCGCTTTCGGTCACGAGGGTACGTGGACGACCTCTCCCCTCTCGTTGCTATGCCATCACCATGGTCTTGCGTGTGCGAGGGAATTTTTGAAATTACTACGTTTCCCCAACGATGGCATCCGAGCCTGGTTTTATGCGTTGATGTCATATGCACGAGTAGAACACAAGTGAGTTGTCGGCGATATAAGTCATACCGCTTACCAGCATGTCATACTTTGGTTCAGCGGTATTGTGAGATGAAGCGGCCCGGACCGACATTACGCCAGACGCTTACGCGAGACTGGTTTCACCGCTTCGAGCACTAGTTGCTTAAAGGTGACCGCGGTGTCATCTCTCTCACTTTAGTTGAACCGAGTGTGGCTCGCCCGGTCCTTCGAAGGTTAAAACAGCACCAACTTGACAAACTATCGTTGTGGTTTTGATGCGAGGTAAGAACGGTTCTTGCTCAGCCCGTAGCAGCCACGTAAAACTTGCAACAACAAAGTAGAGGACGCCTAACTTGTTTTTGTAGGGCATGTTGTGATGTGATGTGGTCAAGACGTGATGCTATATTTTATTGTATGAGATGATCATGTTTTGTAACCGAGTTATCGCAATCGGCAGGAGCCATATGGTTGTCGCTTTATTGTATGAAATGCAAAAGCTATGTAATTGCTTTACTTTATCACTAAGCGATAGCGATAGTCGAGAAGCAATAGTTGGCGAGACGACAACGATGCTACGATGGAGATCAAGGTGTCGCGCCGGTGACGATGGTGATCATGACGGTGCTTGGAGATGGAGATCACAAGCACAAGATGATGATGACCATATCATATCACTTATATTGATTGCATGTGATGTTTATCCTTTATGCATCTTATCTTGCTTTGATTGACGGTAGCATTATAAGATGATCTCTCACTAAAATTATCAAGAAGTGTTCTCCTGAGTATGCACCGCTGCTAAAAGTTCAGAGTACCCAGACACCACGTGATGATCGGTGTGATAAGTTCTACGTCCATCTACAACAGGTGCAAGCCAGTTTTGCACACGCAGAATACTCAGGTTAAACTTGACGAGCCTAGCATATGCAGATATGGCCTCGAACACGGAGACGAAAGGTCGGCGTGAATCATATAGTAGATATGATCAACATAGTGATGTTCACCATTGAAACTACTCCATCTCACGTGATGATCGGACATGGTTTAGTTGATTTGGATCACGTAAACACTTAGATGACTAGAGAGATGTCTGTCTAAGTGGGAGGTTTTTAATATGATTAATTAAACTTAAATTATCATGAACTTAGTCCTGGTAGTATTTTGCAAATTATGTTGTAGATCAATAGCTCGCGTTGTTGCTTCCCTATGCTTTTATATGTTTGTTTTGATATGTTCCTAGAGAAAAATTATGTTGAAAAATGTTAGTAGCAATGATGCGGATTGGATCCGTGATATGAGGTTTATCCTCATTGCTGCACAGAAGAATTATGTCCTTGATGCGCCGCTAGGTGACAGACCTATTGCAAGAGCAAGATGCAGACGTTATGAACGTTTGGCTAGCTCAATATGATGACTACTTGATAGTTTAGTGCACCATGCTTAAACGGCTTAGAACCGGGACTTCAAAGACGTTTTGAACGTCACGGACCATATGAGATGTTCCAGGAGTTGAAGTTAATATTTCAGCAAATACCCGAGTTGAGAGATATGAAGTCTCCAACAAGTTCTATAGCTAAAAGATGGAGGAGAATCGCTCAACTAGTGAGCATGTGCTCAGATTGTGCAGGTACTTCAATCGCTTGAATCAAGTGGGAGTTAATCTTCCGTATAAGATAGTGATTGACAGAATTCTCTAGTCACCATCACTAAGTTACTAGAACTTCGTGATGAACTATAGTATGCAAGGGATGACGAAAACGATTCCCAAGCTCTTCGTGATGCTGAAATCGACGAAGGTAGAAATCAAGAAAAGAGCATCAAGTGTTGATGATTGACAAGACCACTAGTTTCAAGGAAAAGGGCAAAGGGAAGAAGTGGAACTTCAAGAAGAACGGCAAGCAAGTTGCTGTTCGAGTGAAGAAGCTCAAGTCTGGACCTAAGCCTGAGACTAAGTGCTTTTGCTGCAATGGAACTGGTCACTGGAAGCGGAACTACCCCAAGTATTTGGCGGATAAGAATGATGGCAAAGTGAACAAGAGTATATTTGATATACAGGTTATTGATGTGTGCCTTACTAGTGTTTATAGTAGCCCCTGAGTATTTGATACTCGTTCGGTTGCTAAGATTAGTAACTCGAAACAGGAGTTACGAGAATAAACAGAGACTAGTTGAAGGGAAGTGACGATGAGTGTTGGAAGTAGTTCCAAGATTGATATGATCATCATCGCACACTCCCTATACTTTCGGGATTAGTGTGGAACCTAAATAAGTGTTATTTGGTGTTGAGCATAAAATGATTTGATCATGTTTATTGCAATACGGTTATTCATTTAAGTAAGAGAATAAATTGTTGTTCTGCTTACATGAATAAAACCTTATATGGTTACACACCCAATGAAAATGGTTCATTGGATCTCGATCATAGTGATACACATATTCATAATATTGAAACCAAAAGATGCAAAGTTAATAATGATAGTGCAACTTATTTGTGGCACCGCCGCTTAGGTCATATTGGTGTAAAGCGCATGAAGAAAACTCCATGTTGATGGACTTTTGGAATCAATTGATTATGAATCATTTGATGCTTGCGAACCATGCCTTTTGGGCAAGATGACTAAAACTCCGTTCTCCGGAACAATGGAACAAGCTACTGACTTATTGGAAATAATACATACCGATGTATGCGATTCAATGTGTTGATGCTCGTGGCAAGTATCGTTATTTTCTGACCTTCACAAGATGATTTGAGCAGATATGGGTATATCTACTTGATGAAGCATAAATCTGAAACATTTGAAAAGTTCAAAGAATTTCAGAGTGAAGTGGAAAATCATCGTAACAAGAAAATAAAGTTTCTGCGATCTGATGGTGGAGATGAATATTTGAGTTACGAGTTTGGTCTTCAATTGAAACAATGTGGAATAGTTTCACAGCTCACGCCACCTGGAACACCACAACGTTATGGTATGTCCGAATGTCGTAACCGTACTTTATTTTGATATGGTGCGATCTATGATGTATCTTACCGATTTACCACTATCGTTTTGGGTTATGCATTAGAGACAGCTGCATTCACGTTTAATAGGGCACCATCTAAATCCGTTGAGATAACACCGTATGAACTATGGTTTAGCAAATAAACCTAATGTCGTTTCTTAAAGTTTGGAGTTGTGATGCTTATGTGAAAAAGTTTTCACCGATAAGCTCAAACCCAAATCGAAGAAGTGCGTCTTCATAGAATACCCAAAAGAAACTGTTGGGTACACCTTCTATCACAGATCTAAAGGCAAAACATTCGTTGTTAAGATGGATCCTTTCTAGAGAAGGAGTTTCTCTCGAAAGAAGTGAGTGGGAGGAAAGTAGAACTTGATGAGGTAATTGTACCTTCTCCTTATTGGAAAGTAGTTCATCACAGAAATCAGTTCAAGTGATTCCTACACCAATTAGTAAGGAAGTTAATGATGATGATCATGAAACTTCAGATCAAGTTGCTACCAAACCTCGTAGATCTTCCAGAGTAAGATCCGCACAGTGGTGCGGTAATCATATTCGGAAGTCATGTTACTAGAACATGATGAAACCTACGAACTATGAGGAAGCGATGATGAGCCCAGATTCGCGAAATGGCTTGAGACCATGAAATCTGAGATAGGATCCATGTATGAGAACAAAGTATGGACTTTGATTGACTTGCTCGATGATCAGCAAGCCATGTTAAATAAATGGATCTTAAAGAGGAAGACGGACACCGATAGTAGTGTTACTATCTACAAAGCCCGACTTGTCACAAAAGGTTTTCGACAAGTTCAAGGTGTTGACTACAATGAGATTTTCTCAACTCAGTAGCGATGCTTAAGTCTGTCCGAATCATGTTAGCAATTGCCACATTTTATGAAATCGGCAAATGGATGTAAAAACTACATTCTTTAATGGATTTATTAAAGAAGAGTTGTATATGATGCAACAAAAGGTTTTGTCAATCCTAAAGGAGCTAACAAAATGCAAGCTCCAATGATCCATCTATGGACTGGTGCAAGCATCTCGGAGTTGGAATAAACGCTTTGATAGTGTGATCAAAGCATATGGTTTTATCTGACTTTTGGAGAAGCCTGTATTTACAAGAAAGTGAGTGGGAGCACTACAGCATTTCGATAAGTATATGTAAATGACATATTGTTGATCGGAAATAATGTAGAATTATTCGCAAAGCATAAAGTAGTATTTGAAAGGAGTTTTTCAAAGAAGGACCTCGGTGAAGCTGCTTACATATTGAGCATCAAGATCTATAGAGATAGATCAAAGACGCTTGATAAGTTTTTCAATGAATACATACCTTGACAAGATTTTGAAGTAGTTCAAAATGGAACAGTCAAAGAAAGAGTTCTTGCCTGTGTTACAAGGTGTGAGATTGAGTAAGACTCAAAACCCGACCACGGCAGAAGATAGAAAGAGAATGAAAGTCATTCCCTATGCATCAGCCATAGGTTCTATAAAGTATGTCATGCTGTGTACCAGATCTATTGCATACCCTACCACTAAGCTTGGCAAGGAGTAAAATAGTGATCTAGGAGTAGATCAATGGACAGCGGTCAAAATTATCCTTAGTAGAATAAGGATATGTTTCTCGATTATGGAAGTGAAAAAGGTTCGTCGTAAAGGGTTACGTCGATGCAAGTTTTAAACACTAATCTAGATGACTCTGAGTCTCAATCTGGATACATATTGAAAGTGGGAGCAATTAGCTAGAGTAGCTCCGTGCAAGAGCATTGTAGACATAGAAATTTGCAAAATACTTACGGCTCAATGTGATGACCTGTTGACTATAATTATCTCACAAGCAAAACATGATCACACCATAGTACTCTTTGGGTGTTAATCACATAGCAATGTGAACTAGATTACTGACTCTAGTAAACCCTTTGGGTGTTGGTCACATGTCGATGTGAACTATGGGTGTTAACCACATATAGATGTGAACTATTGATGTTAAATCACATGGCGGTGTGAACTAGATTATTGACTCTAGTGCAAGTGGGAGACTGAAGGAAATATGCCCTAGAGGCAATAATAAAGTTATTATTTATTTCCTTATACCATGATAAATGTTTATTATTCATGCTAGAATTGTATTAACCGGAAACATAATACATGTGTGAATACATAGACAAACAGATAGTCACTAGTATGCCTCTACTAGACTAGCTCATTAATCAAAGATGGTTGTGTTTCCTAACCATAGACATGTGTTGTCATTTGATTAATGGGATCACCTCATTAGGAGAATGATGTGATTGACATGACCCATTCCGTTAGCTTAGTATATTGCTAATGCTTTCTTCATGACCTATACATGTTCCTGTAACTATGAGATTATGCAACTCCCGTTTACCGGAGGAACACTTTGGTACTACCAAACGTCACAACGAATCGGGTGATTATAAAGGAGTACTACAGGTGTCTCCAAAGGTACTTGTTGGGTTGGCGATTTGAGATTAGGTTTTGTCACTCCGATTGCTCGGAGAGGTATCTCTGGGCCTTCTCGGTAATACACATCACATAAGCCTTGCAAGCATTACAACTAATGAGTTAGTTGTGAGATGTTGTATTACTTAAACGAGTAAAGAGACTTACCGTAACTAGATTGAACTAGGTATTGGATACCGACGATCGAATCTCGGGTAAGTAACATACCGATGACAAAGGCAACAACGTATATCGTTATGCGGTTTGACCGATAAAGATCTTCAGAGAATATGTAGGAACCAATATGGGCATCCAGGTTCCGCTATTGGTTATTGACCAAGAATAGTTCTAGGTCATGTCTACATAGTTCTCGAACCCGTAGGGTCCGCACGCTTAAGGTTTCGATGATGCTTATATTATGAGTTTATGAGTTTTGATGTACCGAAGGAGTTGAGTCCCGGATGAGATCGGGGACATGACGAGGAGTCTCGAAATGGTCGAGACGTAAAGATCGATATATTGGACGACTATATTCGAGTTCGGAAAGGTTCCAATGATTCGGTATTTTGAGTACCGGAGAGTTACGGAATTCACCGGGAGAAGTATTGGGCCTTATTGGGCCTCTGGGAAAGAGAGGGCTGCCTAGGGAAGGCCGCGCGCCCCCAAGGCCTAGTCCGAATTGGACTAGGGGAGGGCCGCACCCTTCCTCCCTTCCCCTCCTTCTCTCCTACTCCTACTAGGAAAGGAGGAGTCCTACTCCGGTGGGAGTAGGACTCCCCCCTTGCGCGCCTCCTCCTTGGCCGCCACCTCCTCCTTGCTCCTTTATATACGGGGCAGGGGGCACCCCATGACACACAAGTTGATCTACGGATCGTTCCTTAGCCGTGCGGTGCCCCCTCCACCATATTCCACTTCGTCATATCGTCATGAGCTTAGGCGAAGCCTCGCGCGGAGAAGTCATATCGTCGCGGAGCTTAGGCGAAGCCCTACATCGGTGGAGCATCATCATCGCTACCACGCCGTCGGTTGACGGAACTCATCCCCGACACTTTGCTGGATCGAGTCCGGGATCGCCATCGAGCTGAACGTGTGCAGAACTCGGAGGTGCCGACGCTCGGTGCTTGGATCGGTCGGATCGTGAAGACGTACGACTACATCAACCGCGTTGTTATAACGCTTCCGCTTTCGGTCTACGAGGGTACGTGGACAGACACTCTCGCCTCTCGTTGCTATGCCATCACCATGGTCTTGCGTGTGCGTAGGAATTTTTTTGAAATTACTACGTTTCCCCAATAGTTTTCACCCGGGGGGGGGGGGGATTTCTTCTGTCCCCCCGTGTTCGGACGTCGGGGCTCCTTGTCATCATCGCTGTGCAGCCCCTTGTCCTTGTCTTTGGCGTTTATCTTGCCGGCCTATTTGAATACCCAGCAATCTCTATTGGTGTGGTTGGCTGGCTTGTTCGGGGTGCCATGAATTTGGCAGCGTTCGCCCAAAGATGCGGTCCAGACCGATCCCTCATTATTTCTTTTGAAGCGGCTTCTTCGCCGACGGGCTTGGATCCACCGAATCCGGCGTTGATCGCCGTGTCTTGATCTTGTTGCCGTTGTTCCGTCGCTTATGTCTGTTACGCCGTGGCTTGCCGATATTGTCACGGCTATCCGAATTGCCAGACTGTGGCGTAGTGCTGCTGCGAGCCAACCAACTGTCCTCGCCCGCGCAAAAGTGGGTCATTAGTGTTGTGAGAGCTGCCATGGACTTGGGTTTTTCCTGGCCGAGGTGTCGGGCGAGCCACTCGTCACGGATATTATGCTTGAAAGCCGCTATGGCTTCGGCATCCGGACAGTTAACTATTTGGTTCTTTTTAGTTAGGAACCGAGTCCAGAATTTCCTGGCTGACTCTCCGGGCTATTGAGTGATGTGGCTCAAGTCATCGGCGTCAGGTGGTTGCACATATGTGCCCTGGAAGTTGTCGAGGAATGCATCTTCCAGGTTTTCCCAACTGCCAATGGAATTTGCTGGCAGGCTATTTAGCCAGTGCCGGGCTGGTCCTTTGAGCTTAAGGGGAAGATATTTGATGGCGTGCAGATCATCTCCGCGGGCCATGTGAATGTGGAGAAGAAAATCTTCGATCCATACTGCGGGGTCTGTTGTGCCATCGTATGGTTTGATGTTTACGGGTTTGAACCTTTCTGGGAATTCATGATCCATTACTTCGTCAGTGAAGCAGAGGGGGTGCGTGGCGCCTCTGTGCCGGGCTATGTGGCTACGCATGTCGAATTTCTCTCGGTGGCTATATTCGGCCCGGCCGGACTTGTTAAAGGTGTGTCTGGTGTGACGATCCTCGTCGCGTATCGAGGCGCACCCCTGCGATCCGTAGATCGATCTTGGCTGTCCCATTTTGTTGCCCCGGGCCGTAGTATGTTGGCGTGGGGGTGTTGGCTGGTATGCGGACTGGTATGCCGTTTTATCCCGGCGACGAGGTGGCCGGTCAGCCGTATGGTGCTCGAGTCCGTATTCCTCGGCTGCCGTGACTTCCGCCCATCTATCGTGAGCAGATCTTGATCAGCTTTGAGTTGTTCTTTGTTTTTTTCAGCCTCGCGGTGGCTATAAGCCGACGCTTGAAGCGCTCCTGCTCCACGGGATCCTCAGGCATGCCGAACTCGTCATCGCCGAGGCTAATCTCATCTTCAGAGGGGGGCATGTAGCTGTTCTCCTCCGGGTATTCGTCCGTCGCCTGTTCTTCTGGGCTGACCTGCTCATCCTCCTGTTCGGCCTGCTCGAAGGCGGCTGTTCATGGTTGTATTCTTCTTCAGCACCATTCAGATTGTTTTCGTCTCCTGGGTCGGTATTAGCGTGGCGGGGCTTGGGGTGGCGCCGACGGCGCCCATTCTTTGCTTTTTTCCCCGAGGTTTTATCCTCCATTGCCTCATCGCCATTTGTTTCCTTTGGAGTGTCCACCATATATATATCATAAGAAGAGGTGGCTGTCCACCGCCCAGTGTGCGGTGGTTCATGTTCTTCTCCAACGTATCTATAATTTTTGATTGCTCCATGCTATATTAACTATTGTTTTGGACTATATTGGGCTTTATTTTCCACTTTTATATTACTTTTGGGACTAACCTATTAACCGGAGGCCCAACCCAGAATTATTCTTTTTTGCCTATTTCAGTGTTTCGAAGAAATGGAATATCAAACGGAGTCCAAACGGAATGAAATCTTCGGGAACGTGATTTTATCATCAGATAAGACCCAGGAGACTTGGACCCTCTGTCAAGAAAGCCACGAGGGTGGAGGGCGCGCCCCTCCTAGGGTGCACCCCCCTGCCTCGTGGGCCCCTTGAAGCTCCACCAGCGTAGTCCTTCCTCCTATATATACCTACGTACCCCCAACAGATCAGATACGGAGCCAAAAACCTAATTCCACCACCGCAACTTTCTGTATCCATGAGATCCCATCTTGGGGCCTGTTCCAGAGCTCCGCTGGAAGGGGATTCCACCATGGAGGGCTTCTACATCATCATCATAACCTCTCTGATGAAGTGTGAGTAGTTTACCTCAGACCTTCGGGTCCATAGTTAGTAGCTAGATGGCTTCTTCTCTCTTTTTGGATCTCAATACAATGTTCTCCCCCTCTCTCGTGGAGATCTATTTGATGTAATCTTCTTTTTGCGGTGTGTTTGTTGAGACCGATGAATTGTGGGTTTATGATCAAGATTATCTATGAGCAATATTTGAATCTTCTCTGAATTCTTTTATGTATGATTGAGTTATCTTTGCAAGTCTCTTTGAATTATCCGCTTGGTTTGGCCAACTAGATTGGTAGTTCTTGCAATGGGAGAAGTGCTTAGCTTTGGGTTCAATCTTATGTGTCCTTACCCAATGATGTAAAGGGTTGCAAGGCACGTATTGTATTGTCGCCATCGAGGATAACAAGATGGGGTATTTATCATATTGCATGAATTTATTCCTCTACATCATGTCATCTTGCTTAAGGCGTTACTCTGTTTTCATTAACTTAATACTCTAGATGCATGCCGGATAGCGGTCGATGAGTGGAGTAATAGTAGTAGATGCAGGTGAGTCGGTCTACTTGTCTCGGACGTGATGCCTATATACATGATCATACCTAGATATTCTCATAACTATGCTCAATTCTGTCAATTGCTCAACAGTAATTCGTTCACTCGCCGTAAAATACTTATGCTCTTGAGAGAAGCCACTAGTGAAATCTATGGCCCCCGGGTCTATTCTCATCATATTAATCTTCCTACGCTTTATTATTGCTTTGCTTTTTTACTTTGCCTTTTATTTTACCTTGCATCTTTATACCAAAAATACCAAAAATATTATCTATCATCTCTATCAGACCTCACTCTCGTAAGTGACCGTGAAGGGATTGACAACCCCTATTCGCGTTGGTTGCGAGGAGCTATTTGCTTTGTGTAGGTACGAGGGACTTGCGTGTGGCCTCCTACTGGATTGGTACCTTGGTTCTCAAAAACTGAGGGAAATACTTACGCTACTCTGCTGCATCATCCTCTCCTCTTCGGGAAAAACCAACGCAAGCTCAAGACGTAGCAGCCCTTTCCCCTTGTGTTTGGTGTTTAACTTACCGGCCTATTTAAAGACCCAACAATTTCCGTTGGAATGATTGGCAGGCTTGTTAGGGGTGCCATGAATCTGGCAAGGCCGATCGAGCATTTTGTCCAGACTGGATGGACAATCCTTGTTTCCTTTGAATGGCTTCTTCCACTGACTGGATTTAGAGCCGCTGAATCCGGCATTGACCGTCGTGTCTTCGATATCTTCATTATGGCTTTGACACTTGTGTTTGTTGCGTCGTGGCATGCCGTTGCCATCTCTGGCTTCGGAGGTGCCAGGGTCGCTGGTACTGTTGCTTCTACGAGCCAACCAGCTGTCTTCTCCCGCGCAAAAGCGGGTCATGAGTGCGGTAAGGGCTGCCATGGACTTCGTCTTTTCTTGGCTGAGGTGTCGGGCGAGCCATTCATAACGGACGCTATGTTTAAAGGCCGCGAGGGCTTCGACGTCTGGACAATCAACGATTTGGTTCTTTTTAATTAAGAACCTAGTCCAGAGTTTTCGGGCTGACTCTCCGGTCTGGACTATAAGACTAAGGTCACCGGCGTCCAGAGGCCGGATATTGGTACCTTGGAAATTGTCTCTAAAGGCATCTTCCAAATCTTCCCAGCTACTAATAGAGTTCTCTGGGAGGCTGTTTAACCAGTGTCATGCTGGTCCTTTCAGCTTTAAGGGGAGATATTTTATGGCATGGACATCATCACCGCGAGCCAAGTTAATATGGAGAAGAAATCTTCAATCCATACCGCGGGATCTGTCGTTCCATCATATGATTCAATGTTCACGGGTTTAAACCCCTCCTTGGAACTGATGCTCCATTACTTCATCGGTGAAGCATAAGGGGTGTGTGGCGCGTCTGTACCGGGCGACATCACGGCGGAGTTCGAACGACATCCGTGTTCGGTTTTCAGCCCGGGTAAGATTATGCTTATCACGCCGGGCCTGGTGGCCGTCCTCTCGCATTGGAGCACGTCCCCTTGATCCATATATTGATCTGGTCTGACCTGCTCTATTGTCCAGGTCCTGGCGTAGGACTTAGGTGTAGCCCGGAGCTGCTACCTCCTTGCCTCGACGGCGGGGTGGTGCGGGCTGGTGTTCGGCGTAGGTAGCCACTTTATCTCGTCCACGTGGTGGTCGGTCTAGTTCATCAGCATGATTATATCTCGATGGTATAGGCTCAAGGGCCTCATCATCAAATTGTGGCAATTGCCTCCGCTTTGGATAGAACTTTGTTGGGTGTTGAAGGCCATATTCTTCGACAGCTAGGACCTGGGTCCATCTATCGTTGAGTGTATCCTGTTCGGCTTGGAGCTGTTGCTGCTTCTTTTTTAGGCTTCTCGTAGTGGCGATTAGTTGGCGCTTAATGCGCTCCTGCTCGAGGGGTACCTCTGGCATGAAATCTTCATTGTCAAGGCTGACATCATCCTCGGAGATTGGTAGATAGCTGCTATCTTCCGAATCCTCATTCCCGACCTGCTCGTCGGAGTTAACTTGCCCCTCCCCCCGTTCATCTTATTCGGGCGTAGGCTCAATGGGGTCTTCAGGGTCTTCGGCATTGTCCGGAGTGTTATCATCTCTGGTGCCGGTATTACTTTCCTTTCCGTGACATGATTTTGAGCGGCGTTGCTAACATCGACGTTTCGGTGGTGCATCCACGGGTTTATCCTCGATCGAATCTTTCCTGCCTTCGTCGTCGTCCTCCTTGGGTGTATCCACCATATACATGTCATATGTGGAGGTAGCCGTCCAGCGCTCGGTGAATGGTGGGTCTTGGATTTCTTCGTCTTCGGTTTCATCGTCCATGCTGTCGATGTCTTCGGAGGCGTAATCCAGCATGTCAGTTAAGTCTTCGACAGTGGCTATGAAGTGGGTGGTGGGTGGGATGTAAAATTCCCCGCCCCGAGCCCCTAATCTGGGCTAGGCATAGTTCGGAGGTGATTCTTGTGTGATGGAGAGGGATCGCATTAAGTCTAGAGCCTCATTTAAGATCAAGGTTTGGACGGAGAAACGAGAGTCCACGGAGCTAGTCAGGTCAAAAGCCTTCTGGCCATGCTCACTTGGCATGGACCTCGAGAGTTCGGATGTAACAGCCTGGTTTTTGCCATCTGCTCTTTGCCTGATTTTCAGTTGGTTTGATTTTGAAATTTGGAGTTTTGAATCTTTTCATATGGACTTAAACACTTGGGTACCCCTTGGCTTTCACCCAAGTGCCTCATTTCCCTCTCTAACTATCATTTCCTCTCTGGTTCAACTCAAAATAATATTTTGAATATTTTTCTTAAATGAAAAATATTCATTTCCCTCTTTTAAACCCTAGCTAGCTCAATGTGCTCCAAAGCAATCCCAATTTTTCTTGCCCACAAAAATCTGAGAAAATTCGCAAATATTCTTTGAACCCTAGGGAACCTTCCTGAGCAAAAATATTTCATCACTTTTTCGAATATTTTTGCTACAGAAAATATTTTTTGTTCTGGACAGAAATGGTGGTTTCTACAGCAACTACCATTTTACTTGATACCTTGTGGCTGATTTTTCTTGTGCATCATCACCTTAGTAGATGATTGCTAACCTCCAAAGCCCATCTCCCAACTCCCAGTAGTTTGACCATAGTAAGCTCTCAAAGTTACTGTCCAGAAACTTACCAGGCAGTTGAAATCTATTCTAGTGCGCCTGCGATCAAACCCAAGTGTGGTAAACTCTAAAACTACCACGAACAACATGCCAGACATGAAGTTTGGGCTTAGGTCGGCCTGAGGTCAGAGTTCACCCCGTGACCATGCGTGTGCATGATGCCAACCTGCATGTCGTCGCGCTCTGCACTACAAAAAAAACACTTCCATGATGATACGTGTTTGTCACAGTAGGTCGCGTTTTTTGTCATGCATGTACATCCATGACGATTTTATGACGTAATCAAGATAGTCATACCTATCTTTGTCAGAGAAGTGTTCCATGACATTACCAAAATTATCATCACGGAAGTGTCCACTTCCATGACGATAAATCCCGCGTCACAGAAGTGCTTTCGTCAAGGGTGACCGACACGTGGCATCCACCATAACGGAACGCCGTTAAGCTATCGGGTCGGGTTTTGGATCCGATAACCCGTTAACAGCCCCGACCAATGGGGATTTCCACATGTAAAATCATCATTGGCTAGAGGAAACACGTGTCGGCTCATCGCTGGGGATGATGTCATCCACTCATTGGATGAGAAGGCGCCTATGATACGCCGACACGTGGCACGGCCCAACAGAGGCCCATTCGTGTGAAATGGCCGCCTGTTTGACTTGGTCAAAGGTGGCGGGTCGCCCATGGAAAGCTCGTTAACAAAGATGTTCGTGATATAGCCCATTTACAGCCCGCTAACCCAAGGCCCGCACGCCCTATCCGAATTAGACCCAGTAGCGTCATCTGGGCCACCCAATATGATTCCAGCCCGTTTTCACTTCTAGCCCATGTATGGCCCATGACGTCTTTTGGCCCATATGAGGCCCTATGTAACTCTTGTCCTATTAACGGCCCGTGGTGAAATCGCCCATAATGAACAAAGGTATCACTTTACACCCATTAACGCCCGTGGTGAAACTGGCCCGTAATGAACAGTATATCACTTTATACCCATTAACGACCCGTTATTCCATTGGTCCGTTTCCAGCCCATGTTATCTTTCAGCCTTCTCGGAGCCCATTTATTCTTGGGCTCGTTCCCAGCATTCGTTTACTTACGGCCCGTTACTGCCATTTTCTTCTTGTGGGCCAAATTCAGCCCGTGGTTACAGTCGGCCCGTTTGTGGTCCATTAATACGTTGGGCCGTTTTCATAGCGTCATGAAATACGGCCTATTAACGATTGCCCGTTATGGTCGGCCCATGAACGGACGATTCCAACTCTAGCCCGTTTACAGCCATAATGCGGCCTATTATTGGCCCATGTTTGGCCAATCGATCATACGACCCGTATAAGGCCCATTGATGATACGACCCGTAGAAGGCCCATTGTTTCTACGGCCCGTAGAAGGCCTACTATTTCTACGGCCCGTAGGAGGCCCAGTGTCACTATAGTAAATATTAGCCCATGGTTATTGTAGCCTAGTTTTAAAAAATAGGTTATTGCAGCCACTAGCAAACCACGGAAAAAGAACTGCAATGACTACAAGCAAACAAATAAACAAGACAACAAGGAAATAAATAAGCAAGCAACTTACGCTAGGCTATCACGGCTATCACATATTACATCCACTGGCATCAAAGTTCGCCACAAAGGCAAATAAACGCTACCGACCAAAGAATATATGAATCGAGAGCACTTCACAAGGCACTAGGCTCGCCAGTGTCGGGGCCCCCAAACAGTCAAGAAGCTGAGTAGACCTCGCCAGGTCAACGATAGATGCATCAACACTAGATTTAAGGCATGATTGTGCGACGACAGTCCTCGACATCTTCATTGCATCTTTGACTTCAAGTCGAGCTGAGCCAAGCAAGCCTTTCCGCTTTAAGTTGAGACTCAAGAAGTCGAATCGATTGAGGCAAGCGATCGCACAGAGGTTGTCTCACACCTGCCGGTGAGTAGCTTCAACTCACTGTCTTCATCAAGACAGACCTTGGGGTCATCTCGCTGCCCTCAAGATGGTTTGGCTCACTATCTTCCCTAAAGTTCTGCCTCATGGCGAAGAGATACAACTCTGAAGAGAAACAAGGAGACACGTAACAGGTTTCACAATTATATAAGCAAATAAATGGATGTGTTTCAGATAAGGAACATGTTTTACAACTACAATTTGAAACTGGTAGTTGTTGCAAACATCCAATCAGATGTAAACAGCAAAGCAAACAGTAGTGGAGGAAATGATGCCTATCCAAATCTATACTAGAACAAAGTGTGGAAAGTGTGGTAGGGGTAAAGTGTGGTACAGTGTGGTAAAGTGTGGTAAAGTTTAGCCACTGGAGTAGGGGTAAAGTGTGGTAAAGTTGGGCCTATGTTTTCTGTGGCTACTGATCTATCTGATTTAACAGGTATCACTACCTTTTCCAAATACCTAGTTTGTACTCCTTGAGGATCTGCACTCACCCTCTTCCTTTTGGACATCTATTACGAAAGAACAACATTTGACTGGAAAAACATAGTGTGACGACACATGGAATAGGTGCAGAAAATGGATAGGTATGGCATATAATCATATATGATGCTTAAACTAAGAAGATGGTGTAACAAAGTAGAAGTAATGCAAGAGGTCAGATGCAAAATATGTGCGACCAATACAACTTTACAAAGTTAGAGCAAGCACCTTGATGGGTGAATAAGATAGGCCATCCTCCACCATGCCAAGTTTGTTAGCCAGTGGATCATTCCGCAATATTCCTCTTGTGCGCCCATTCTCATATTCATTTTGATAATGTTCAATATCTGACATGCATGAAAACATAAAAACAAGTGAGATTTTCTTTGTAATCAGAAGTGATTCTAATCCAATACTGCCTCCCTGTAAACCCCTTTGTGCTATCTCTGCAATTCTTTTAAAAGATGCCATGCATGCCGTAATTTGTTGTGTGCATTAATATAATGTGGCCTACTACTCAAAATATGAGAGCTCCAGAAGTGATGACACTCTGCAGATGATAGCTTCAACATATAGTAAAGAAGAACAAGTCGACCTGACCTGACAGATTCAAAATATACTAAGGGAGAATGATACGTCTCCGTCATATCCATAATTTTTGATTGTTCCATGCCAATATTATTCAACTTTCATATACTTTTTGGAAATTTTTTATATTATTTTTGGGACTAACATATTGATCCAATGCCCAGTGTCAGTTCCTGTCTGTTGCATGTTTTTGGTTTCGCAGAATATCCATATCAAACGGAGTCCAAACGGCATAAAAACGGACGTAGCTTATTTCTGGAAAATATGGAAAATCTGGAAGGAAAATCAACGCAAGCCGGTGTCCGAGGTGGGCACGAGGTAGGGGGCGCGCCCCCTAACCTTGTGATCCCACCGTAAGGCGGTTAACGCTCTTCTTTTGCCGCAAGAAAGCTAATATTCGGGAAAAATCACGGCGAAGGTTTCAGGCCAATCGGAGTTACGGATCTCCATATATACACAAAACGGTGAAACAGAGCCAGGAGAGAACGCAGAAACAGAGAGAGATAGAGAGACAAATCCAATCTCGGAGGGGCTCTCGCCCCTCCCACGCCATGGAGACCATGGACCAGAGGGGAAAACCTTCTCCCATCTAGGGAGAAGGTCAAGGAAGAAGAAGAAGGAGGGGGGCTCTCTCCCCCTCGCTTCCGGTGGCGCCGGAACGCCGCCGGGGGCCATCATCATCACCCCGATCTTCACCAACACCTCCGCCATCTTCACCAACATCTCCATCACCTTCCCCCTCTATCTACAGCGGTCCATTCTCCTGCAACCCGTTGTACCCTCTACTTGAACATGGTGCTTTATGCTTCATATTATTATCCAATGATGTGTTGCCATCCTATGATGTCTGAGTAGATTTTCGTTGTCCTATCAGTGGTTGATGAATTGCTATGATTGATTTAATTTGCTTGTGGTTATGTTGCTGTCCTTTGGTGCCCATCATATGAGCGCGCACATGGATCACACCATAGGGTTAGTTGTATGTTGATAGGACTATGTATTGGAGGGCAAGAGTGATGAAGCTTCAACCTAGCATAGAAATTGATGCATACGGGATTGAAGGGGACCAATATATCTTAATGCTATGGTTGGGTTTTACCTTAATGAACGTTAGTAGTTGCAGACGCTTGCTAATAGTTCCAATCATAAGTGCATATAATTCCAAGTAAGGGATGACATGCTAGCAGTGGCCTCTCCCACATAAAACTTGCTATCGGTCTAGTAAGGTAGTCAATTGCTTAAGGGACAATTTCGCCACACCTACCATCACTCTTCCACACTCGCTATATTTACTTTAGTTGTGTCTTTACTTAAACAGCCCCTAGTTTTATTTTCGTGCTCTTTACTTTCTTGCAAGCCTATCCAAAACACCTACAAAGTACTTCTAGTTTTATACTTGTTCTAGGTAAAGTTTAACGTTAAGCGTGCGTGTGAGAGTTGTATCGGTGGTCGATAGAACTTTAGGAATATTTGTTCTACCTTTAGCTCCTCGTTAGGTTCGACACTCTTACTTATCGAAAACTGTTGCGATCCCCTATACTTGTGGGTTATCAAGACCTTTTTCTGGCGCCGTTGCCGGGGAGTCATAGCGTGGGGTGGATATTCTCGTGTGTGCTTGTTTGCTTTATCACCAAGTAATTTTTATTTGCTGTTCTTAGTTGTTCTTTATCTTTAGTTATGGATATGGAACATGAAATACCAAAAAAATTAGGTGAACTTGCTACTCATGGAGATGGGGTAACTCCTAAAACCCTCGATTCTCATTATGTGAAAGATATTAAGTACTACTTTGATAATCCTGAGAAAACCCCATTCAAATTTATAATGGCAGACACGTTGGATTAACGTGAATACTTTAGGGATTATCGCTCGACACAAAAAGGGAAACTATTGTGGGATCAATTTATTATGTTGCGTTGGTATGCCTGGAATCTATGCTTGAAATATGATATTACTTGTTGCTCTAGGATGGAGGCTCCACACCTTCCCTTTTCGTGCAAATTTAATGATAATGAAACCTTAGCTTCTTATGCTAATGGTATATATGATTACTATGATGTGGAACAAATAGAAGAATTTGTTGCTTTTAAGGCTGCTTATCAAATTGAATCTTTGTTTGAAAAGTATGAAGCTTTAGATGATGATGCTTATAGGCCTGAAAATCTTGCTATACTTAGATATTGCTATGAAAATTATGAATACAATTACTATATTAATGCATTTATGAAGAAATTCTCCGCTGTCCAAGAAGAGACTAATATTTTGCAGGAAGCTATGGAAGAAGAAATTGATGAAATTGTGAGCTCATTGGATGAAAAAGATGATGAGGAGAGCGAAGAACAAAAGGAGGAAGAGCGGATTAGCTACCCGTGCCCACCTTCTAATGATAGTAACCCTCCAACTCATACATTGTTTAATTCCCCTTCGTGCTTACCGAAGGATGATTGCTATGATGATTGCTATGATCCCTTGAATTTGTTTGAAATATCCCTTTTTATTGATTCTTGCTATACTTGTGGCCAAGATGCCAATATGAATTATGCTTATGGAGATGAACTTGCTATAATTCCTTATGTTAAAAATGAAATTGTTGCTATTGCACCCACACATGATAGTCCTATTATCTTTTTGAATTCTCCAAACTACACTATATCGGAGAAGTTTGCACTTATTAAGGATTATATTGATGGGTTGCCTTTTACCGTTGCACATGATGATTTTGATAGATATAATATGCATGTGCTTGCTTCTCCTACTTGCAATTATTATGAGAGAGGAACTATATCTCCACCTCTCTATGTTTCCCACACGATAGAATTGCAAGAAACTTCTTATACTATGCATTGGCCTTTACTTGGTGTGCATGAATTGTTCTTTTATGACATGCCGATGCATAGAAAGAGAGTTAGACTTCATCATTGCTTGATATATGTTGCTTTGTGCTCACTACTAAATTAAAAATCATTGTTAATTAAAATTGGCTTTGATATACCTTGGGATCCGGTGGATTCACTACTTGAGCACTATATGCCTAGCTTAATGGCTTTAAAGAAAGCGCTGCCAGGAGACAACCCGAAGTTTTAGAGAGTCATTTATTTCTGTTGAGTGCTTTCATATAGTTTAAAACAACAAAAATAAAGAGGGAACTCAAAATTTTTCAAAAAGAAAAGTGAAAGTGAGAAAGACAAGCATTGTTGAAGTGGGAGCTAGCCTTGAACTTTGTTCATGCTCACGACAACTTTGTGAATCTTGATTACAGAAAATTTTCAACAAAAATAATTATCCCCTTGTACAATTCCATTGTATTATAAAAATAATGTGCCAAGGTTTGCCTTTAGGATGTTTACAATGCTTGTTGGTTTGTGCGGTGCAGGACAGAAACTTTGACTGTAGTGCGCGAATTTTAATTTTTTACTGGAACGTAAAATGGTTCTGATTATTTTTGCAATATCTTGCCGTACAAATTGTTTATTTTTCCTAATTTTGGAAGAATTTTTCAAGTATCATAAGTATGGTGAATGTTCAGATTTCTACAGACTGTTCTGTTTTAGACAGATTCTGTTTTTGATGCATAGTTTGCTTGTTTTGATGAAACTATCAATTTATATCAGTGGATTAAGCCATGAAAAATTTATATTACAGTAGACACAATGCAAAAACAAAATATTAATTGGTTTGCAACAGTACTTAGAGTAGTGATTTGCTTTATTATACTAACGGATCTTACCGAGTTTTCTTTTGAAGTTTTGTGTGGATGAAGTGTCCGATGATCGAGAAGGTCTCGATGTGAGAAGAAGGAAGAGAGGCAAGAGCTCAAGCTTACGGATGCCTGAGGCACCCCAAGTAAATATTCAAGGAGACTCAAGCATCTAAGCTTGGGGATGTTGGGAAGGCATCCCCTCTTTCTTCAACAAATATCGGTATGTTTTCGGATTCGTTTCGTTCATGCGATATGTGCAAGTCTTGGAGCGTCTTTTGCAATTAGGTTTTTATTTTTGTTTTATGCACCATGATGGTATGAGATGGTCCTTGGTTGATTTATAGAATGCTCTATGCACTTCACTTATATCTTTTGAGTATGGCTTTATAGAATGCTTCATGTGCTTCACTTATATCATTTGAAGTTTGGATTGCCTGTTTCTCTTTACATAGACAACCGCCATTTGTAGAATGCTCTTTTGCTTCACTTATATTTGTTAGAGATTGAGCATATATTTTGTAGAAAGAATTAAACTATCTTGCTTCACTTATATCTATTTAGAGAGATGACAGGAACTGGTCATTCACATGGTTAGTCATAAAATCCTACATAAACTTGTAGATCGTTGAATATGATATGTTTGATTCCTTGCAATAGTTTTGCAATGTAAAGATGATGATATTAGAGTCATGCTAGTTGAGTAATTGTGAAATTGAGAAATACTTGTGTTGAGGTCTGCAAGTCCGGTAGCATGCACGTATGGTGAACCGTTATGTAACAAAGTCGGAGCATGAGGTGTTTATTGATTGCCTTCCTTATGAGTGGCGGTCGGGGACGAGCGATGGTCTTTTCCTACTAATCTATCCCCTAGGAGCATGCGCGTAGTACTTTGTTTCGATGACTAATAGGTTTTTGCAATAAGTATGTGAGTTCTTTATGACTAATGTTGAGTCCATGGATTATACGCACTCTCACCCTTCCATCATTGCTAGCCTCTTGATGCACTGCATTGCCCTTTCTCACCTCGAGAGTTGGTGCAAACTTCGCCGGTGCATCCAAACCCCGTGATATGATACGCTCTGTCACACATAAGCCTCATTATATCTTCCTCAAAACAACCACCATACCTACCTATTATGGCATTTCCATAGCCATTCCGAGATATATTGCCATGCAACTTCCATCATCATCACATACATGACTTGAGCATTTATCGTCATATTGCTTTGCATGATCTTAAGATAGCTAGCATGATGTTTTCATGGCTTGTCCGTTTTTTTATGTCATTGCTACGCTAGATCATTGCACATCCCGGTACGCCGCCGGAGGCATTCATATAGAGTCATATCTTTGTTCTAGATATCGAGTTGTAATATTGAGTTGTAAGTAAATAAAAGTGTGATGATCATCATTATTAGAGCATTGCCCCAGTGAGGAAAGGATGATGGAGACCATGATTCCCCCACAAGTCGGGATGAGACTCCGGACTTTACAAAAAAATAAAAGAGGCCAAAGAAGCCCAAATAAAAAAAGAGGCCAAAGAATCCCACCAAAAAATAAAAAAATATATAAAAAAAGAAAAAATGAGATAAAAAGAGAGAAGGGGCAATGTTACTATCCTTTTACCACACTTGTGCTTCAAAGTAGCACCATGTTCTTCATATAGAGAGTCTCTTGAGTTATCACTTTCATATACTAGTGGGAATTTTCATTATAGAACTTGGCTTGTATATTCCAACGATGGGCTTCCTCAAATGCCCTAGGTCTTCATGAGCAAGAAAGTTGGATGCACACCCACTTAGTTTCCAGTTTGAGCTTTCATACACTTATATCTCTTAGTGCATCCGTTGTATGGCAATCCCTACTCCTCACATTGATATCTATTGATGGGCATCTCCATAGCCCGTTGATACGCCTAGTTGATGTGAGACCTTTTCCCTCTTTTGTCTTCTCCACATAACCCCCATCATCATATTCTATTCCACCTATAGTGCTATGTCCATGGCTCACGCTCATGTATTGCGTGAAAGTTGAAAAGGTTTGAGAACGTCAAAAGTATGAAACAATTGCTTGGCTTGTCATCGGGGTTGTGCATGATGTAAATATTTTGTGTGGTGAAGATGGAGCATAGCCAAACTATATGATTTTGTAGGGATGAGCTTTCTTTGGCTATGTTATTTCAATAAGACATAATTGCTTGGTTGGTATGCTTGAAGTATTATTGTTTTTATGTCAAAGGATAGACTATTGCTTTGAATCACTCGTGTCTTAATATTCATGCCATGATTAGACATATGATCAAGATTATGTTAGGTAGCATTCCACATCAAAAATTATCTTTTTTTCATTTACCTACTCGAGGACGAGCATGAATTAAGCTTGGGGATGCTGATACGTCTCCGTGATATCTATAATTTTTGATTGTTCCATGCCAATATTATTCAACTTTCATATAATTTTTGGCAACTTTTGATATTATTTTTGGGACTAACATATTGATCTAGTGCCCAGTGCCAGTTCCTGTCTGTTGCATGTTTTTGGTTTTGCAAAATATCCATATCAAACGGAGTCCAAACAGGATAAAAACGCACGGAGCTTATTTTTGGAAAATATGGAAAATCTGGAAGGAAAATCAACGGAAACCGGTGTCCGAGGTGGGCACGAGGTAGGGGGGCGCGCGCCCTACCCTCGTGAGCCCACCGTAAGGCGGTTGATGCTCTTCTTTTGCCGCAAGAAAGCTAATATTCGGAAAAAAATCACGGCGAAGGTTTCAGGCCAATCGGAGTTACGGATCTCCATATATACACGAAACGGTGAAACAGAGCCAGGAGAGAACGCAGAAACAGAGAGAGACAGAGAGACAGATCCAATCTCGGAGGGGCTCTCGCCCCTCCCACGCCATGGAGACCATGGACCAGAGGGGAAACCCTTCTCCCATCTAGGGAGAAGGTCAAGGAAGAAGAAGAAGGAGGGGGGCTCTCTCCCTCGCTTCCGGTGTGGCGCCGGAACGCCGCCGGGGGCCATCATCATCACCCCGATCTTCACCAACACCTCCGCCATCTTCACCAACATCTCCATCACCTTCCCCTCTATCTACAAAGTGGTCCACTCTCCCGCAACCCGCTGTACCTCTACTTGAACATGGTGCTTTATGCTTCATATTATTATCCAATGATGTGTTGCCATCCTATGATGTCTGAGTAGATTTTCGTTGTCCTATCGGTGGTTGATGAATTGCTATGATTGATTTAATTTGCTTGTGGTTATGTTGCTGTCCTTTGGTGCCCATCATATGAGTGCGCGCGTGGATCACACCATAGGGTTAGTTGTATGTTGATAGGACTATGTATTGGAGGGCAAGAGGATGTAAGCTTCAACCTAGCATAGAAATTGATGCATACTGGATTGAAGGGGGACCAATATATCTTAATGCTATGGTTGGGTTTTACCTTAATGAACGTTAGTAGTTGCGGACGCTTGCTAATAGTTCCAATCATAAGTGCATATAATTCCAAGTAAGGGATGACATGCTAGCAGTGGCCTCTCCCACATAAAACTTGCTATCGGTCTAGTAAGGTAGTCAATTGCTTAAGGGACAATTTCGCCACACCTACCATCACTCTTCCACACTCGCTATATTTACTTTAGTTGTGTCTTTACTTAAACAGCCCCTAGTTTTATTTTCGTGCTTTTACTTTCTTGCAAGCCTATCCAAAACACCTACAAAGTACTTCTAGTTTTATACTTGTTCTAGGTAAAGCTTAACGTTAAGCGTGCGTAGAGTTGTATCGGTGGTCGATAGAACTTTAGGGAATATTTGTTCTACCTTTAGCTCCTCGTTGGGTTCGACACTCTTATTTATCGAAAACTGTTGCGATCCCCTATACTTGTGGGTTATCAGAGAACAAATCGACCTGACCAGTCGAGCGCAAGTGAAGAGTATCATCTTAAAGAAGAGCAGAAGAGCAAGCTGATTGAAGATATTACAAGTCTTTCAATACAATGTCGGTTGGCCACCCATGATGAACCAGAGCGCACAGAGAAATACTATTCTTTCCAGTCTCTCCCTATGTGGCTCACATGCATTTCGAAACTGAAGTAGGAACATTTAGCTCACCAATTAAACATCTTTCAGTTTTACTAATATCAGCAATAATATCAGATATGAATTTGTACAACTAAGCTTGTTTAGCTCGATGGGTGGAGCAGTGCTATTACGACACGAACCACGTAGGCTGATTGTGGTCATCATAAAATGGGGAGAACATAGGCATGATGAGTACAGTGTTGACCATGGCAGTGGGATGGCAGATCTGAAGCTGCAAACCGCGCAAAGGGTAGTTAACAACCGATGTTTGCTTTGAAATAACAACTAAGATTTGGTATGGACAAGAAAGTACGGTCAACAAGTGACAAATAAGTGCAATTATGCTATCTCTCTATATGTCACGACATGCATTTGGAAACTCAAGTGGGACCTTTAGCTAACCAATTAAATGTGTCGGTTAACTGATATCAGTATCATATCACAATCATATTTGAACAACTAAGCTTTTGAATTCTGAGTGTTGTGTTGTTTAGCTTGAAGGGTGGAGTAATGCTAGTACGACAAAAAGCACCTACGCAGATCATAGTAGAGTAGATAAAAGGGGAAAACCCTAAGCATCAAGAGAAAAATCAGGAAAGTGGAACTAGCTGGACCAGTGGGTGGCGCACATGCTTTTCGAAACGAATATAGGAACATTAGGTGACCAATTAAACGTTCTCTGTTTTAGTGATATGAGCATCATATCAGATTCATATTTCAACACGTAAGCTTTAGGTTGAGGTCTTGAGGAGCAGTGCTAGCACGACACGAAGCACCTATGATGATGGTAGTGAATATAAAGGGGGGAAACCATAAGCTTTACGAGTATAGTGTCCGTGCCATGGCGGATCTGAGGGTGCAAACCGGATAAAGCTACTTCGCAACCAATGTTTGCTTTCAACTAGCCACTACGATTTGGTACGGACAAGAAAAGTACAGTAAACAAATTACGATCTATTTTCCGGGTGAGATCAATAACTTAAGCACATATGGAAGAGTACCACCTCTCTTGCGATGCCGTGTAGGCCTATGCTGATACGTTGAGGGTGCTGCGGGTGCGATGGCTGTCAGCGGCGGGGAAGAAGACTTTAGAAGGCAGACGGCCGGGTCGGGGAATATATACTATTGCCGTGGACGAGGCGGTCGTAGGAGCGGCAATGGCAAGGTGGACGACGACACCGATGAAGCGAGAGGAGGTGATGAAAGGATCCTGGTCCAGCGCCGTGGATGAGAGACATCCATCTCTTGCAGTGGACGACGGGTTAGGGGTAGCGGCTCCGGCAAGGTGGAGGATGGGGTGGCGGACGGAGGAGGCTGGCCGCAGACGGAGGTTGTCGTGTCACCGACGGTGTATGAATGGGGAAATGGAGGAGGGGATCTCAAACTTTGGGACGGCGCTTCTCTGAAATAGGGAAAGTTACTGAACTTATCCCCATTTAAAATTTCGGACATCGATCGGTTGGGGATAGGACGGTAATCTCAAGATCTCCCAAATATTTGCGGTAACTATTTCGAGCAAGGAGAGGGTGTTTTGTCATACGGTTGGCGCCACGGTGTATGAACGGGTTGACAGTAGGGCGGTTGTGTCACGTCGATGGAAGTTACATCTGCCCCTATTTAAAATATTAGCCTACATCAATTTTGGACGAGGAGAGTTTGTTTGGCCGCCCACCGTGTATGAATGGGGAAATGGAGGAAGAGACACATGTCTTCGGACGAGCTTGAACCAAATGTGTTTTGTCACCACGCTTGGCCCACCGTGTCCGAATGGGCTCAGAGGCCGTCGTGTCACGCGTCGATTGAAGTTACTAGTCTACCCCTATCGATAGCAGTGTAAATCTGGTCGATAAGGATGTCAAGTGTCGGGGTAGACAATAATTTCCATCTAGCAAACACTTGCTTCGGGCAGCCCACAAATTATAGTGGGTGTTTAGCAGCCTTGCTCAAAACTTGGGAGAATTAGCATTCACGTTTGCCACGGGACCCGATAAACTAATTTCAAATCCAATTTGTATTCGACACTTAATATCCATAGATAATTATACATTTTGTTATTTATTTCTTCAAAACCACAACAAAGATTTATTCCACCTTTATATATGATTATGATTTAGAAATGCCGTGATCTTCGAATTCAGTAGGTTGGATACACTCAGATTCAAACAGTTATTTCATCCAATCAATATGCTCACACGAAAAACAGTTCACCTTATGTCAATCATACAAGTACCGAGGATTACCTCGCCTAAAAAATTCGGATCATTACAACACATGGACAACATAGGGGGTCTTGCAACACAATCCATTCAGAGACATGACACAACATGCAAGTACAATAATATAATGACAATTTCAACTGGTATCTAAAGAAGAACCGGATTACCTTGGGCTTGGATAGCGTAAACAAAGAGGACCTCCTCCGTCTTCAAATGCAACATTCGTATTTCCTCCAATTCATGGGTTGCTTGCATAATGCGTGCCGCTAATTCCGTAATTTCCAGCCTCAAGATAAAGATTACCTCATTCATGGCAGCCACACCATCTCTTTTCGCCTCTAGTAGAGCCTCAAGCACTATAATATCGTGCTCAGATCGCACTCGGCGGTGTTGCCTCTCGAACTGCTACCATCTGGTAACATGGATGGCCCACCGCTTCCACAAATAGATTACGGGGTTGTACATTGTGTCCTAGTGTGAACGGCATCCTGAAAGGTTTGTTGGACATAAGTAAGATATAGTTATCGTATGATCCAGCAGTAAGCTTACATTGTAAACGACGGACTAATTATTGCCGAGCATGGCAAACTATATTTGAATGGTTCAAGCAGCATCACCGAAAAGAAATTAAAATGGTAAGATGAAACTTGGGATGTAAGTGGCAAAAACGACATCCGCCATCCCATCTAGTTAGTTTTGCTACCTCCCTAGTTCATTTTCCTCAAAAACAAAAACTCTTTTGAACTATCATACCACTAGTGGACTTTAATCGGGATTAAACGGGACCCAGCTTGACATCCCTAGTTGAAAGGGAGTGTACAACCGCTATATTTAAGTTGCCAAGGCATCTAAGCAGTTGAAATAATCTGAGAAATCACTTAACAGTGTGGCCTCATATAAACTACAAAGACAGTCTTGTGATGAAGTTCAGAGGAAAAGTTAAGGACTCAAATGAAATAGGCATGCATTTCTTTATGATAGTACAGCAGGCACTGCTGACATATTGGCCAACTCACAAACAAGTATTCGAATCAAGCAATACAGCAAAGCAGACAACTGAACTATTTGTAATTAGGTAGGATTACTGTAACACCCGGATGGTTATGCAACAGTGATCACCTCGGTTACTGTGCCAAACCTCTCTTGATTCGAACCCGTCCTAAAACAAAAAAAATCAAAACTAAAACAAACGATAAAAGGTTTCAAAAACAAAATCTAAAATGTTCGGGGGTTGTCTAAAATAGCTAACCTAATATTGGTGGGGTGCACTAATTTTTGTAAAATGCTCTGGTATTTTAAATAAACTAAAAACAGAAAAGAAAAATAATAAAAGAAAAAACGAATTAAAAGAGAGGGGAAACCCCCGCCCAGCCAGCCCCCTCCCCACCCAGCCCCTCGACCTCGCCCATTCCCCCTTCCCTCGGGCCGCCCATCGCCCAGCCCGCCACATACCCCTCCCCACCCTGCAGCAACCCTAGCCGCCTCCCATTCTCCCCACGCGCCCCCCCCCTCTCCTCGCCTCGATTGGATCGGGGCGGAGAACCACCCGACCGAGCCACCTCCCCGACCGCCCCCACCTCGCGGCGGCCCCGCCCGCCGCCGCCGGACCCCCTCCTCCTCCGCCCACTGGAGCCTCCCTCCTCCTCCGTCGCCCCAAGCGGGCACTGCCACTGCTGGTCGGGCCGCCCCCCCATCGCCGGCCTGCCTGCCTCGGCCGCCTCTCGGCTGGTCGTCCCGCCCTCCACCGAGCCCGCCGCCTAGATTCCCACGGCGCTCGGTGAGCACGCCCACCCCAGTTCCCCTCTCTTCCCCCTGCCGACGACGGCTCCGCCACCCAGCCACCGCACCGCCCCCTCGCTCCCTCTCCTCTCCTGTTCGACGCCAGTGCCTGTCGCCGTCTGGCTCCGTGCCGCCCTTGCCGCCCGCCACCCCCAACCCCGTTCCTCTCCTTTTCCCTCACGGATCCGGCCGCTCGAGGAGCCCGACCGCCCCGCCACCGCATGGCCTCTCTCCTTCCTCCTCCCCGTCGGCGGCATCTCCGGCGCCCTATCGGCGCTCAACCTCGACCAAAACCACATGGCGCATGGGCGCCGCCATCCCCGTTGCGCCACTCGACCCCGCCTGCCGACCAATCGCCTCGCCGGCGCCATTGGCCGTCCGTCCCGATCGGCACAGTGGCTCTGACCTCCGCCGCCGTCTTGTGGTTTCGGGCCGCTTCAGTTGACCTCGGGCGCGGGCGCCTCAACTGTGTCCTCCTCAGGCGCCTGAACGGCATCGCCCAGCGCCCGCTGGCCTGCTTGCCTCAGGCGTATGACATGGGGCCCTACCCCCCCCAAAAGAACGTTTTAAAATAAAACAGGAATAAAAATAAAATAAAAATGAATTAAAACTAATTAACTAATTAATTAATTAATTAATTAATTAAGTAATTAATTAATCTAATTAATTCTGGTTAATTATCCCTAATCACTAATTAACCTAATTAATCAATGTTAATTAACTCGATTAGGTTAATTAGTCATTAGTGAATGACATGCGGGACCCACTGTCAGGTTGACTCGACCAACCCTGTTGATCGATGACGTCAAGATGACATCATCTTGATGTCATAAATGCATTTTCGAAATTAATTAAATAATTAATAAAATTCCGAAATTAATAAAATCTTTTAAAATCATATCTTTTAATCCGTAATCCGGATTAAAATATTTTCAACATGAAAGTTGCTCGAACGATGAGACGAATCCGGATACGCGATCGCTCGTGCACCACACGCCTCTAACCTATCGAACCTGCAAACTTTCCTCTCCGTTCATCCGTCTCGACAGACGTCCGAACAAGGAAAACTTCCTGATGCTTTCCCCCTAACCAGTACCCCTCATACCACGTTAGGGCACGCCTAGCTTCGCTTCTTGGCATGTCATGCATCGATATGCATCTGTTTACCTTGTATTCATTGTTTCTTCCCATCTTCTCTCCGGTAGACTACGAGACCGACGCCGCTGCGGTGGCAGTTCGACTACGGTGTTGGCGACCCTCTCTCTTGCCGAGCAACCAGCAAGCCCCCCTTGATCACAGATATCGCCTACTCTTATCTACACCGCTTGCATTAGAGTAGTATAGCATGTTCTTGTTTTCGGATACTCCTATCCGCTGCATAGCTTTGTCCTCGTAACTTCTATTGTTACCTTACCCGCAATCCTATATGCTTAGTATAGGATGCTAGAACTTTCATCTATGGCCCTACTTTCTTATCAAATGCCGTGCTATACTATCGGGCCGTGATCACTCGGGAGTTGATCACGGTATATACTATATACTTATACATGATACATGTGGGACTAAAGTCGGGTCGGTGATGGAGCACCATGAGTGGATCTATGTGGCGGAGCGGCAGGCAGAGTTGAGACCGCCTAGGAGAGAGGTGGGCCTGGCCTCGATCGGCGTTCATGTTACTTAACACGCTTAACGAGGTCTTGGTATTTGATCTGGTTGGCTACGAGCTTATACGCACTAACCATCTACGGCGGAGTAGTTATGGGTATCCCGGCGTCGTGGTATCACCGAAATACTTCAGACGTCGGTGACGGAGCGGCGCCTGCCGGATTGGACTGGAACGCTGATGGGCTAGGTCTGCTTCCGCGTCACAGACGCAACATGCAGTGTGCTCAGGCGATGGGGCCTGCCCTGCAGCGCTTAGGTTTAGACCGGCGTGTTGGCCTCTCTGTTGTGCCTAGGTGGGGCTGCGGCGTGTTGATCTTCTGTGGCGGGCATGACCCGGAAAGTGTGTCCGCCAAATGGGATCAAGCGTCTTTGGGTAAGATGGTGCACCCTGCAGGAATTTAATCTATTCGGATAGCCGTGATCTTCGGTAACAGGACGACTTGGAGTTGTACCTTGAGCTTATGACAACTAAAACCGGATACTTGATAAAACACACCTTCCAAGTGCGGATACAACCGGTGGTCGCTCTCGCTCGGGGATATGAGCGGGATTGCCGGGTAGGATTATTGCTATATGATGTTACTTGGAGGACTTCCGTTGTCCTCTTCATGCATGCAAGACCGAGTCCGAGCGTAGTCTTCGTTAAGACTAGCTATCCCCTCTTATTCGGCATTCTGCAGATTCAGTCCACCGATATGGCCTTTACACATATATCCATGCATATGTAGTGTAGCTCCTTGCTTGTAGTACTTTGGATGAGTACTCACGGTTGCCTTGTTCCCCTTTTCCCCTACCTCTACTCGATTGCTGCAACTGACGATGGAGCCTGGGAGCCGATGCCACCGCCTATGACGACTACTACTCGAGGCGCCTACTACTACGTGCAGCCCGCCGACGACCGGGAGTGACCTAGGAGGATCCCTGGCGGAGGCCTGCTCCTCTTCGATCAGATCCCGCTTTGTGCTAGCCATCTTATGGCACCTTGTTTAACTTATGTCTCGTACTCAGATATTGTTGCTTCCACTGACTCGTCTATGATCGAGCACTTGTATTCGAGCCCTCGAGGCCCCGGCTTGTATTATGATGCTTGTATGACTTATTTTATTTGTAGAGTTGTGTTGTGATATCTTCCGTGAGTCCTTGATCTTGATCGTATACATTTGCGTGCATGATTAGTGTACGATTGAATCGAGCGCGCCAAGTTGGTATCGAGCCGATCGCTGTAGGAATCCCCTTCCACACTCCTTGGCAAGTCGAGTCTAGACATTGCAAAACTTTACTAACTTGGCTGTGTGCCTTACGGGCCCACGCCGCCATCGGGTGGTACTAGGATCTTTTACTCCTCGACCTTTACTCTGGGACTCTGAACTCTCTTCTACTCGGGTTAAACGATTTTACTAACTATCACTAGGATCCCGTGATTGCATTCACCCCAGAGTTGGATATAGCCTTAGTTGTTTTTGGAATTGTATTTGAGCAATTTCCACACTGTCATTTGACTCCTTTGAAACGTCTTTGTTTTCAGATGGAAACCACGAGGCAGGTCGTGCGCCACACGACGGCCATTGGTGCTCGGGATTACTGCGGTGCTAGCCGAGATGATGACCTATCGGGTTATCGCTGGCACCCGAGTACACCGCCTATGAGGAGTACCAGACTATAACCAGGAGCAAGATGCAGCGCCATCGCCCACCTCTACTCTCGGAGTACGAGTCCACTCTTGCCGCACACCGCACATGGTGTTGGAGTGACTATCGATATGGCAGTCCGGGATGCTGCTTATGCTGCTCGACACGCCTTCGTGCGAGTATCGAGAGTTGGACACCTCCCCTTCGGCACATTGCTATCGCGTCGATGTTGGTGAGGAGGGTTACTACACCGCTGCCTACACCATCGTCACCAGAGAGCCTTCCACCATCGTAACTTTGTTACGCATGCCGATGGGCTGGATCGAGCTAACCGGCTCTTCGCCACGAGTTGTACATCACCCGTCGGCACCTCTACTGCGTGCCTCGACGCTGATGCACCCTTTGTCCGATCCGGAGAGCTGCCGCTGCTCGCGATCTACCCGCCAGACCGTGATGCCCAGGGTGTCGGTTGGCGGGCGTGGGAGGCTACTCTCCCGACTTGGTCCTTTTACGCCACCGGACGCCGGATTCAGCACTGAGTGTCCGCTGCCCCTGTGTCACCGACGTGGAGGACTATCCACCGCCGCACTACCAGCTTTCGGGCTACAGACTACCTCCGCAGCCGCGTGGGACTGATGTAGGCTTGCTTGTTAGTGTTTGATGTATTCGCCATGAGCTGCGTGCGCCTATGATGTAGTAGTCTATGTAATCGGACTCTATGTATCGAACTCTATGCATGATTCCTTTGTAAGATATGCCAACTACTATGTAGTTCCCATCATGCTACTTTCATTATGCATGTTTCATCATGAATGATTCTGTCTCTTGCTTAAATTTCTCAAATGCTGAACTACCTCGTTATATAATAGCAGGATGGTTAGGCCAGCAGGTCGTGGTCGTGGTGGCAACTTCCCACCACCGCCGAGTACATGGCTGGTATGATCCAACAGCTCGAGATGAATCGCCAGTTCATGGAGAACATGATGGCTCGCCTCGCCCCAATATGAACCAAAGACCCAAACGGAACAACTCTCAGGATTTCATACGCTGAACCCCAGCGTGTACCGCAGCTCAACTCAGCCATCGGATGTCGATGATCGCTCCGTGACATCACCTATGAGATGGAGTCTGCTGATGTAGCCCCGCCAGCTATGTCACCTTTGCTTCCTTCTTCCGAAGGGACCCGCAGCTCAATGGTGGGACAGCCACCGCGATTCGCCAGCTTGGAACACTCATCACCGCCGGACTTCCGTGCTGCCTTCCGTGCCCGCTTCATCCCTCAAGGGGTCATGGACGGAAGAAGCGTGAATTCCGCAACCTCACCCAAGGCAACAAGACTGTTGAAGCTTATCGTGAGAGTTCTGGACTTGTCTCGCTATGTCAAGAGGATATTGCAACCGATGCACCTGACAGAGAAGTTCCGTGGCGGTCTTCAAGTCGACATCAAGCTTGCACTCTAGTGCACGACTTTGCTGATTTCGCCACCTTGGTGAACAAAGCTATCAACGTCGAAACTGGTGCGCAGGAATACCAGAGCTCTAACAGGTGCAACCGTGACACGGGCTCATCTTGGGCCCGTCCTCGCAGGCGCAAGATATGGATTCCCAACAGCATGTACCAGCCGAATGCTCCTCGCTTCAAAGCGAACTATGCTACACCTCGCCCCGCCTACAACTAAGCAGCCAAGCTTCCAGCTCCACCACCCCAAACTCCTGCTCCCACTCCCAATAATGGCTTATGCTTCAAAGCGGACAGCCAGGCACCGTGGTAGAGAATGCAACCGTAACCGTAATCAATCGCCCTTCCAAAGAACTGGCCGTGGAAACACCTGAACCGCAACAACACCGGCAAGTCTTATGGGCAAGCTCAGCCAACCACGTTGATCCGAACGAAGCTCAAGACCAGCCTGCTCATCGTGATGGGTACACTCCTCGTAAATTCAGTACTCAGATCTGTTTTATTCGATTCAGAGCATCGCATTCATTCATGTCTCAAGACTTTGCATACAAGCACGACATTAAGTGTGAAGAGATGAACTCTTCGGTAGTGGTAAAACCCCATTGGGACAATGTCAAACCTCCATGGTTGGCGCCGACGTCCCGTGGAAATCAAGGGTTGGAATTCTATGCCTCCCCATTATCCTCAAGACGCCTAACATCGACCTCATTTTGGGGATGGATTGGTTGAAAGCGCATCTGGCGCCAATCGTTTGCGCCACTAAGACCGTCCATCTGCTACACCCTTCTGATGAAATAGTAAGCTACAATGCTCGTCTGGTTCAAGATGCCGAGGCAAGGCTCTATGCATTGAATGCATTGAACGCCGCACCCCTCGAGGGAATTGAAAACATTCCTGTCGTTTGTGATTTCCAAGACGTCTTTCCTGAAGAACTTCCAGGGATTCCCCCTGCTAGAGCTGTCGAATTCGTCATCGACTTGAAACCAGGCACCACTCCTATAGCCAAACGGCCCTACAAGATGCCGCCGCATGAACTCCTTGAGCTAAAGGAGGAAATCGACAAATCTCTTCAAAGCGGCTTCATTCGCCCAAGTTGCTCACCTTGGGGAGCACCTTCTCTCTTTGTCAAGAAGAAGGATGGGACAAACCGATTGGTCCAAGACTACCGTCCTATAAATCAAGCTACCATTCAGAATAAGTATCCTCTTCCTCGGATCAATGATCTTTATGATCAACTGGCTGGTTCGTCAGTGTTCTCGAAACTCGACTTGAGGTTGGGTTACCACCAGATCCGTGTTCATGAGGAGGATATCCCCAAGACCGCTTTCGTGACTCGTTATGGTTCTTACGAGTACACCGTCATGTCTTTCGGCTTAACCAATGCTCCAGCCACCTTCTCTCGCCTGATGAACTATATATTCATGGATTACCTCGACAAGTTCGTCGTGGTTTATCTGGATGATATCCTGATCTATTCCAAGAATGAAGAAGAACATGCTGAACATCTTCGCCTTGCCGAAAAGCTACGAGAGCATCAACTCTATGCCAAGTTCTCCAAATGTGAATTCGGCTTCCAAGTAACCTATCTTGGGCATGTCATCTCTAAGGATGGTATTGCCGCCAACCCCGAAAGAGTTCAGGCTATTCTCGATTGACTCCTCCAAGAACGCATAAGTCGAAGTTTTCTCGGTCTCGCCACTATTGCCGCCGATTCGCCGAGAACTTCTCCAAGATTGCCAGCCCTCGACTAACCTGTTGTATAAGGGCGCCAAATTCCAATGGATGATAAATGTCGAAAGTTTCCAGCACTTAAAGACAAGTTGACGCCGCCCAAATGCTAGCTCCTCCCGATACTAAGAAGGACTTCGTCATTTATCGCGACGCTTCTCGTCAAGGATTAGGCGGTGTCCTAATGCAAGAGCGCAAAGTGGTTGCTTATGCCTCTCGACGATTCGCCCTCACGAGGAGAACTACCCAGTTCATGACCTCGAACTTGCTGCCGTCATTCATGCATCAAGCGGTGGCGACATTACCTTCTCGGTAATCGCTGCGAGATCTTCACCGACCACCAAAGTCTGAAGTACCATTTACTCAGCCAGACCTGAACCTCCGTCGCCAGAGATGGATGGAGACTGTTATGAACTTTGATTTGGGTATTTCCTATACGCCAGCAAGGCTAATGTAATGGCTGATGCCTTGAGCCGCAAGTCTTATCAAGCAACCACCTTCAGTTCACCAAGTTCAGCCCCACTTGTTGAAGAATTCAGAAAGCTGAACCTCCATATTGTTCCTCCGGTGCACTTCTCCCCTCCTCCGGAGTTCCAAAAGATGAATATCCGTGTTGTTCCCTGTGGTTCCTCTATACCCTGGCTGTTGAACCCGATCTCGTGGGCACCATAAAGACAATGCAGGATTTGACTCAAGTCTATAAGCTTAAACAAGACATCGTGAAAGGAAATCCTCATCCTTCACTATTGCCGATGATGGCGCCTTGTACTTCAAAGGCCGCCTAGTGGTGCCGTAAGAAGGAAAACCTGAATATGACTCGAAGGTTATGCAAGAAGCTCATGATACTCCTCTATGTATCCACCCGGCAGTACAAAGATGTATCAAGACATTCGCCGAGATTCTCGTGGTCTAATATGAAGCGGGACATTGCTCGCTATGTTTCGAGTGTGACGCTTGCCGTCAGATCAAAGAAGAACATCAAAGGCCTCTGGAACTCGCAACCTATCTCTATTCCCGAATGGAAATGGGACCATGTTGAAATGGACTTCGCCACCGGATTTCCCAAATCGCAGAAAGGTAATGATGCTATTCTTGTCGCCATTGACCGCTTTCTAAAGTTGCACATTTTCTGGCGGTCAAAGAAACGATCACTGCTAGTCAGCTTGCAACGCTCTATATGTCCAGAATTGTTTCGCTTCACGGTATTCCATTGGTTATCAGTTCGGACCGTGGCAGCTTATTCACTTCAAGATTCTGGGCAAGTTTTCAAGAACCTATGGGGACTCATTTATCATTCAAGATCGCTTTTCATCCATGATCACAAGGGCAAGTTGAACGTGTCAACCAAATTCTCAAGACATGCTTCGAGCTTGTGTTGTCTCATTCGCAAGAAATGGGAGGAATCTCTCCGTATGCTGAGTTCTCTTATAATAATAGCTATCAAGCTAGTCTCAAGATGGCCCCTTCAAGTGTTATATGGACGAAAATGCCTAACCCTCTCGAACTGGTCGAAATCGGGAACGCCCACTCTTCGTCCGGATATTATCCAACATGCCAAGAACAAGTCCGCATTATTCGCGAGAATCTCAAGACTGCTCCGCCTCGTCAAAAGAGTAATTATGACCGCTATCACAAAGACATGGTCTATCAACTTTGGCGAAAAGGCCTATCTTTGTGTTACACCAATGAAGGGTGCTCACCGCCGGGATCAAGGGCAAGTTAGCTCGCTATATTGGCCCTTTCACTATTCTCGAAAGGCGGAAAAGTGGCTTATCAATCGAGCTTCCGTCGAACCTTTCTCGTGTTCACGATGTGTTCCACGGTCCCAACTTCGACGCTGCTTCAAGGACCCAATCCGGCAAAGGACCATGAAGTGCTCGAATTGCAACAGACCTCTCCTATAAAGAGCATCCGTCCGTATTCTCGACAAGCTGAACGCCGCACACGCCGAAGGCGATCAAATTCTCAAAGTCCAAATGGTCGAATCACTCAAGACGGCCACCGGGAACGCGAGGATCGTCTACGAGATGAATATCCCGCACTCTTTCCTTCTACCTCCTAAATCTCGGACGAGATTTCTTGTAGTGGAGGAGATTTGTAACACCGGATGGTTATGCAATGTGATCACCTCTGTTCATCGTGCCAAACCTCTCTTGATTCGAACCCGCCCTAAAACAAAAAATCAAAACTAAAACAAACGATAAAAGGTTTCAAAACAAAATCTAAAATGTTCGGGGTTGTCTAAAATAGCTAACCTAATATTGGTGGGGTGCACTAATTTTTGTAAAATGCTCTGGTATTTTAAATAAACTAAAAACAGAAAAAGAAAAATAATAAAAGAAAAAAACGAATTAAAAGAGAGGGGGGAAAACCCCCTGGCCCAGCCAGCCCCTCCCCACCAGGCCCCTCGACCCTGGCCCATTCCCCCTTCCCCCCTGGGCCGGCCCATCGGCCCAGCCGCCCGGCCACATACCCCCTCCCCACCCCGCGGCAACCCTAGCCGCCTCCCATTCTCCCCCACGCGCCCCCCACCCCTCTCCCTCGCCCGATTGGATCGGGGGCGGAGAACCACCCCGACCGAGCCACCTCCCCCGACCGCCCCACCTGCCTGGCGGCCCCCGCCCCACCGCCGCCGGACCCTCCTCCTCCTCGCCACCGCTGAGCCTCCCTCCTCCCTCCGTCGCCCTAAGCTGGCACTCACGCTGGTGGTCGGCTCCTCGCCTCCCGTGCCGGCCAAGGCTGCCTCAGCCGCCTCCTCACGGTCGTCCCGCCCTCCACCGAGCCCGCCGCCTAGATTCCCAGGCGCTCGGTGAGCACGCCCCACCCCGGTTCCCTCTCTTCCCCCCCCCGACGACGGCTCCGCCACCCCTGCCACCGCACCGACCCCCCGCTCCCCTCTCCTCTCCTGTTCGACGCCAGGCTCTGCTCGGCTGCCGTCGCCCGGCCGGCCGCCAGCGGCCACGCCCGACCCCGCTCCTCTCCTTTTCCCTCACGGATCCGGCCGCTCGAGGCCCTGACCGCCCCGCCACCGCATGGCCTCTCTCCCCTTTCCCCCCATGGCGGCATCTCCGACGCCTTATCGGCGCCTCAACCTCGACCAAAACCCCAGCGGGCGCCGGCCATCCCATTGCTTATGCCACTACCACCCCGCCTGCCGACAGATCGCCGGGCATGGCTGGCATTGGCCGTCCGGCCGTCGCGCCCGTGGCTCTGACCTCCCGCCTTTCTTGTTTCTCGCCGCCCTGCCTCGTTGACCTCGGTAGCGGCGCCCAACGTGTCCTCTGTGGCGCCTGACGGCATCGCTCACGCCTTGCTTGCCTGTTTGGCCTGGCGTATGACATGGGGCCCCACCCCCAAAAGAACGTTTTAAAATAAAACAGGAATAAAAATAAAATAAAAATGAATTAAAACTAATTAACTAATTAATTAATTAATTAATTAATTAATCTAATTAATTCTGGTTAATTATCCCTAATCACTAATTAACCTAATTAATCAATGTTAATTAACTCTGATTAGGTTAATTAGTCATTAGTGAATGACATGCGGGACCCACCTGTCAGGGTTGACTCAGTCAACCCTGTTGATCGATGACGCCAAGATGACATCATGCTGATGTCATAAATGCATTTTCAAATTAATTAAATAATTAATAAAATTCCGTAAATTAATAAAATCTTTTAAAATCATATCTTTTAATCCGTAATCCGGATTAAAATATTTTCAACATGAAAGTTGCTTAGAACGACGAGACGAATCCGGATACGCAATCCGCTCGTGCACCACACGCCTCTAACCTATCGAACTGCAAACTTTCCTCTCCGGTCATCCGTCTCGACAGACGTCTCTAACCGGAAAACTTCCTGATGCTTTCCCCTAACCAAGACCCTCATACCACGTTAGGGCACGCCTAGCATCGCTTCTTGGCATGCCATGCATCGATATGCATCTGCTTACCTTGTATTCATTGTTTCTTCCCCTCTTCTCTCCGGTAGACTACGAGACCGACGCTGCGGTGGCCGGTTCGACCACGGTGTTGACGACCCTCTCTTCTTGCGAGCAACCAGGCAAGCCCCCCCTTGATCACCGGATATCGCCTACTCTTATCTACACCGCTTGCATTAGAGTAGTATAGCATGTTACTGTTTCGGATACTCCTATACCGCTGCATAGCCCGTCCTTGTAACTTCTATTGTTACCTTACCGCAATCCTATATGCTTAGTATAGGATGCTAGAACTTTCATCCGTGGCCCTACTTTCTTATCCGTCTCGCCGTGCTATATTATCGGGCCGTGATCACCGGGAGTTGATCACGGTATATACTATATACTTATACATGATACATGTGGGACTAAAGTCGGTCGGCCGATGGAGCACCCATGAGTGGATCTATGTGGCGGAGCGGCAGGCAGGTTGAGACCGCTTAGGAGAGAGGTGGGCCTGGCTCGATCGGCGTTCATGTTACTTAACACGCTTAACGAGGTCTTGGTATTTGATCTGGGTTGGCTACGAGCTTATACGCACTAACCATCTACGGGAGTAGTTATGGGTATCCCGCGCCGTGGTATCACCGGCACTTCAGACGTCAACGTCGGAGCGGCGCTGCCGGATTGGACTGGAACGCTGATGGGCTAGGTCTGCTTCGGCCGCGTCACGACGCGTGCAGGTGTGCTCAGGCGATGGGCCTGCACCCTGGCGCTTAGGTTTAGACCGCGTGTTGGCCTCTCTGTTGTGCCTAGGTGGGGCTGCGACGTGTTGATCTTACGCGGCCGGGCATGACCCGGAAAGTGTGTCCGCCAAATGGGATCAAGCGTCTTTGGGTAAGATGGTGCACCCTGCGGAAGTTAATCTATTCGGATAGCCGTGATCTTGTAACAGGACGACTTGGAGTTGTACCTTGAGCTTATGACAACTAGAACCGGATACTTGATAAAACACACCTTCCAAGTGCCGATACAACGGTGGTCGCCTCGCTCGTGGATATGAGCAGGGATTGCCGGTAGGATTATTGCTATATGATGTTACTTGGAGGACTTCCGTTGTCCTCTTCTCGTCTCTGCAAGACCGAGTCCGTGGCGTAGTCTTCGCTAAGACTAGCTATCCCCTCTTATTCTCGGCATTCTGCAGCTCAGTCCACCGATATGGCCTTTACACATATATCCATGCATATGTAGTGTATCTCCTTGCTTGCGAGTACTTTGGATGAGTACTCACGGTTGCCTTGTTCCCCCTTTTCCCCCTACCTCTACTCGATTGCTGCAACCAGACGATGGAGCCCAGGAGCCAGATGCCACCGCCTATGACGACTACTACTCTGGAGGCGCCTACTACTACGTGCAGCCCACGACGCGACACTGGAGTGACCTAGGAGGATCCCTGCAGGAGGCCTGCTCCTCTTCGATCAGATCCCGCTTTGTGCTAGCCATCTTATGGCACCTTGTTTAACTTATGTCTGTACTCAGATATTGTTGCTTCCACTGACTCGTCTATGATCGAGCACTTGTATTCGAGCCCTCGAGGCCCCTGGCTTGTATTATGATGCTTGTATGACTTATTTTATTTGTAGAGTTGTGTTGTGATATCTTCCCGTGAGTCCTTGATCTTGATCGTACACATTTGCGTGCATGATTAGTGTACGATTGAATCGAGGGCGTCACAACGTTGAGGGCACTAGCCAAGAAAGCAGCCCACTCGCATTACATTTCACATGTACTAAAACACACTGGCTTACCATATGTTGCTGTGAAGCCTAGCTGCTGTTGCAATGTTCTTTGAAGATATCGTCAGCATCCCGTGGTTGCAATTCTAGTTGTTGTAGTTTATTCTGCACCATCTATTTAGGTAAAATTAATTTTAATCACATGCACTGGTCCGAATTGATCATCAATGATTCATCTAAACTAATGAAAGAAGGGTGTGTGCATACACGGCAATATATTTGCTTCCCTCTATTTTTATGCTTGTTCGAGGTGCCGGCCCCAAAAGAACAAATATTTTGCTTGATGGGGTTGGCAGCTCCATAATTAATAGAAGCATCAAATTATTCATGCAACTTGGGAAGATCAAGAACACACAAACAAGTAATGAACAGAGGCTCGGAGCAGTGATGTAATAGCTAGCATCAGAAAATGTAGGGTAAAACAAACAAAAAGCAGCGGAACCACATGCTAGTTTGCTGATGTGTAATTACATAGAGAACATTAACCATTCGATGTAACCAACATGTGGCATCGTAACAAAACTAAAGCATATTAACTATATGTGCACCGGTATGTAATTTAGCACATGTAACATGTTCATCGCTGTAAGTATGGCCCCTGGTGCAAGCGAATAACGCGTCTCATGAAAAATTGAATGATGCCTCAAGAAATTCAAAGGTGCGGTGCTTATGCTAGAAAGTGAACGAGGCGCCGATCGTTGGATAATAGTACCGATTCTCGCGGCGTATGGGTATCGTTGTCATACTTGATAGCTAAGGATCATCGATGGTGCTCGTGTTGCGGTTGAGTTTGGGCTGTCGCATTGCCATTGAAGCGGCTCCCCGTGCTACGGTTGCGGCGCTGTCGACATACAAGAAAGCTCATCTGTGGTAAGTGAACAGTTGCACGATAAAGAGAAAACCAAAGGAGTACAAATCGAAATAACTCGATGAGGCTGCGCGCCGATAAAGCAGGGCGGTGGATTTAAATATGGCGTCCGTGGAGCGGGTCCGGCAAAGGGACGAAGGCTTCATGGGCGCGCCAGGCTGATGCTTTTAGTGAGGCGGATCTGTTGCGCGGACGAGGGCTTGTATGAAGGGCCTGCAAGGGGCGGACGAGGAGTCGATGAAGGGCCCACGCTGTGGTGGATGAGGCGCCGTTACAGATCCGTGCGGTGGACCATGATGGCGGTCAAGGAGATCTCGAGCGGTGGACAAGCCGATCGCTGAAGCGGCTCCGGTGAAGTGGTGAGTTGGCAGTTGGGGTTCCAAGGTGCGAAAGGTAGATCCGCGGGTGTGAGGTCCACCGCTGCGGCAGAGGACTAGATTCGCGGCTTGCCGTGGTTGGGGGGGGGGAGGGAAGGGAGGGGCCTGGGAAGAATGTTGGGGGCAAAGAGGGGAAAACAATGGAGTTACCAAAGCAACCCTTTTCCGTTCATGTGGCAGGGGTAAAACAGGAATATCATAGGGCTAAACTTTCGGGCGCGTGATATTTCGATGTGAGCGGGAAGTTTGAAAGCTTTTGGCGCCTAAAATTACAAGTATTCTGCTTTTGTACGGCCGATTATGATATCATGGTTTATAATTTGTTTGTTTTGCATAAAAAAAATGTGCAAGTTTTGAAAATCAATGTCTCCAACTCGAAACTTAGATTGTCCATTCAATTCAAATATGGATCATTGAGCAACTACAAGCAAATACCATCATACGGTCCAATTCAAATGAAATTCCAAATGTGTTTATCCTAAATATGATGACAAAAGCAAAATTTGTATGTGTATGAATAAAGTGAATGATTATAAAGTTTGAACATGCCCGTATGTGTATATCTCTAGGTTTGATATATGAATTTGAAATCACGAAATCCGGCTTAAAAATGTACCTCTGCTTAAATGAATTACAAAAGCTAATGATGGAGTCAATTCCAAAATTCCAATCTTAGGTTTGTAATTCTGGTACATCAAGGTATATCACGCATGTTCAAAAGTATCGTTATCTCATAGTACAAACTGTGAAACAAATTGATCAACCATGAGTGCACAATATCTCAATTACGCTAAAGTCCCTCAAATATAGACACCTCACTCTTTATCAAGTCAACCCCCCCCCACCACCACACACACACACACACACACACACACACACAGAGAAGTCGTTCTTCCCCAAACACCAACACACGAGCACATTAACACCCCTCTCTCTTGTAAAGTCCGGACCCCAACATAGGTCTCTATCACTTTGTCTCTCGGGCATGCCCACATCTCTTCCCTCACTCTCTAGGTCTCCGCCATCTCTCTTACCCAAGCACACACACTATGTAGAGTGTATATTTCCCATACACACAAAACATCGCCCCAAACGCCTATATCCCTAGTTATGTGGTTCTCAAGACTCACCTCACACACCACCCCCACTGCAAACAAGCACACTTTGTCTCCTTGTGCACCACTCTCCTCTTTCTATCTCTCCCACATGCGGACCCGCCCAGCTCCTCCCCAGTATACATATATGTCGTGACTCTTTGCATAGCTCCCTAATGTATAATCGTTCTCGATTTTGCACATTGTTCTCTACACCATCTATTCTAGGTCTCTCATGAAGTCCCTATCAAACACACGATGACTCGCTTCCCTTGCGCCTCCGCTCATAGGCCAATTTTGACAACATCAACATTGTCTCCCTATCTATACGCCATTTATGGACACAAATTACCCTCTCTCCCTCTCTTCTCTCTCTCTCTCTCTCTCTCTCTCTCTCTCTCTCTCTTCTCTCGCTCTCACACCCCTCTCCCACGCACACACTCGATGTCTCTTCCAAATAGTCTGCTCCCCGCACCCGCACTGTGCTATCTCGCTACTACACATGTCACACCATTCCCCTTCCCTTATACTAGGTTTACATCATTAGTGGTCTCTACTCCACATACACTCTCTCCCTGTCACACACAAACGTGTGCACAAACACACATGTACACGCACAAACACCCATTTATCTGGATCCTCATCTCTCCCCATGTCCGCATGTGTATCTCACACACTCACTCTCTAATTATGTATATGTGTCTCCATGTTACACAACACAAAGCCCCATGTACATGTCTCTCTCTATCCTCCACACACATAGACACAAAGAATCTGTTATCATTGCCTCAGTCTCTAACATATCACACACGCACTCTCTCTCTCTCTCTCTCTCTCTCTCTCTCTCTCTCTCAAACACGCTCAACAAGGGTTTCCCCATGAATAACTTATCGTCTATTCATCAACAGTCGTGGCAGTACGGCGAACACGAGACGTGAAAAAGAATAAATCTACACGTGCTTAGACCACCTAGTATGACTACTAGGACTAGAGCAAGCCAAAAAGCGCGCCGCCGTCACCCCCTCCTTGTCGGCGATGGGAAAATCTTTGTTTTACACAGTCGAGAAGTCATTGTGCTAAGGCCCCACATGCCGAGGCATTGAATAGAATGTAGATGCTAGTTTACGGAAGCAAGTATCGATAATACGTTTGTATCTCCATACTTATATTTCTTCTCTTATAAAAAACCGAGTTGGTGATGATGGTACGTGTGCCATCTTGCAATATAGACCGTCCGATCTATATCTGACGGATGGAAATTAAACTAAAAGATACCTCACCCCTCTCCACATTTGCAGACAAGGCCTTCCCTCGCTCATCCTTATCTCCAACAAACCTCATTGTTGAGCAATTAAGAAAGGAAGCCTCTGAACAACTGGCTCGGTGGTGCGCCGGCGCTGTCAATCCCCATGCATCCGCCATCCACCACCAACCACCACCACACCCCACTCCTCTTCACCTTATCTCATATTTCTCGAGATATCATTAGTTTTACACATGGGATTACTCCCCAAGGGTCAATCACAACAAGTGTTTTATAAAAAATGCATCTTGATGTTCCGCAATGCACGGATCTTGCTAGTACTCCTACACAAGACTAAGTTGGTGATGCTGGTGTGTCTGCCATCCGTCGTTTCTGACCATTAGATCTACATCTAACGATTGTGAGGTAAGTTGTTGACTTTTCTCACCAACATCCTGCTTGTCTACCAATTTGCAGAAAAACCCATAATTAGTATCTTAAAACCAACCACATCCCTCCCTGGCCTCACCAAAACAGCCCAAGGAATATATTCTAATTGAAACATAATATATCTCTAGTGACATATGTATATCAAAATTAGGGTGTTTTGTACCAAGTTTGTGAATAAGTATTATTCTAATTATGATTCGTTGCAACGAACATGAACATTGCTAGTATTTCCAACCATGCATTTTTTTCCTAGTATTCCATAGTTTCGAGTTTTCCATCAAGATATTAGTCACTCATGGTTGATATTTACTTTCAATCATGTACACATATGCACCATGTAACTAGCCTTGCTTATTGGCTTCCAAAGCTTAACTTTCACTCCTACTTACAATATGTAGAGTAATTAACAAAAAACTACCACTTTCAACCAGCCCTAGGAAGAATCTATTGTACAAAAAATAGCAAAAACATACCCAAAATTTCTTAATCCACGCCAAAAACTACTACCTATTACTCCTACCGATTAAGTTCATTTAAACCCATTTATGACTGGGTTGGCCCACACGTCCGTGCTGACGAGGCAGCTTAAACCAACACATTTTGTTTGACCGTTGACACGCGGGACCCACATCTGACCTTCTATCCTGTTATTCCCCCTCAAATCATTATTTTTCCTGAACATTACTTCAAACAGTACTGATGCGTGTTCGTCGGTGGCGCCGGTGGTGAGCGAGTTGGCCGCCGCTCCGCCGGACGGAACGGACGCCGCGCTGACCCCCGCACGGGTTGGCATGCTAGCCTGAGCGTGATTCGCGAGCGAGCAAGCTGCCGCGCTGGCTTTCGCTCGAGCCAGATGGCTGGCCTTAGCGCGGCGCGCACGAGCAAGTCGTCACGCCGCCGTGCCAATCTAGCTAGCAAACCTTGCAGACAAGCAGTTGGACGGAGCTATCTTGGATAGCTAGCGGCCGCGAGTGCCGGACGGAGCTGGCATCCGGGCTGCCGCAACATGGGCTCCGCACCGCCGGCGGTTTTGAACTTGCCTTCTGCTGGCGGCGGTAGCTGCGTCCCATGGCCGAGGATGACTAGGTGGACGGGCCGAGGTAGGAGGTCACCGA